>PVJO010028746.1:0-17689 GCA_004026905.1 Hystrix cristata
AATTGGAAAATAAAAGCTGTTAAACTTGATGAAAGATGTATGTTAATATAAAGTAGGCCAATTAGTAAGGATTTATTTGTCCCTCTTAGATGTCAGATAAAATTTTCCAGGAGGTGTTGGAAGACAGGTACTTTAATTTGAGAAAGTTACAAACTCTTGAAAGCAAAGCAACTTTTCTTCAACTGTGTATCTTAAAATAAGCCTGGAAAGAAATGAGTTATACTTATTTTGTTAATAAAACAGAAGAAACAGTAAGTCTTAGTATCAGAAGTGAAAATACAGCCATATATATGATACATAAATATAAGATTTTGAGAAAAAAGAACTATTAAAAGAGATAAAAACAAACAACCTTATTTTAAGAGATAATTTCATTTCCAAACTTGTTGGCATTTAGCAAAATTTTCTTAAGTAAGACACTGACAAAAAGACAATATAAAGATAATATGTTTGCATTACCTGGTATCAAACATTTCATCTTCTATTTTATCTTAAACTGAAAATAAGCAGGCTTAAATGTATAAAATTGTTATGACAAGATAAAGTAAAACTATAAAGTAAATGTCACCATAATAAGATAGTTAAAGTTATCGAATTAGTTTTTGTGATATGATACTACCCACATGAAGTACCTAGGAATCTATCTAACGAAAGAAGTAAAAGATCTATACATTGAATGCTGTAGTACTCCAAAAAAAGAGATTGAAGAAAATATCAGAAAATGGAACGAAATTCCTTGTTCTCGGGTAGAAAGAACCAGTATAGTGAAAATGGCCATACAATCTGGCAGTGCCTCAAAAAAAAATTCAGTCTAGATTTGCCACTTTATGTGACAATTCCATTATGAGGCAGTTTTCCAAAATAAATGAAAATATTTGGCTACATAAGAACTTGCAAAGACTCATAGCAGTATTACTTATATTAGTCAAAGTTGGAAACAACCAAAATATCCATGAATAGAAAAATTAAATATGAAATATGTTCAGTAAAAAATAGTAAAGTGTAACTACACTTGTTGCAAATAGGGAGGGGTTGGTGAATGGAAGGGAGGGGAGGGGAAGGGGGGGAAGAGGGGGGAAACCAAGATGTATCATGTACAGGTACAAAATAACCATGTTGATTATGATCATTATGTATACAATGTACCAATACATGTTCTTGGTAAAAATAAAAAAAAGAAATATGTTCAGTAATAAGTTGATTCATGCTACAACATGGATGAACTTTGTAAACATCAGGATACATAAAAGAAGTCAAACACAAGATACCATATTGTATGATTTTATTACTATTAAGACAGAAAATAGACTGTTGTTACTTAGGACTGTGGTGGGTGGAGAATTGGGATGTAATGTGAGTGAAAACATCGTAAAGCAGTTAAACAAATATACAAGGCTTTGGGGTACATGGTTCACCATTCCACAAACAAAAAAAATCCTAGAATATTTAAAAACAATTTTTCCCTACTAGTTAACAACTTTCTTTAATTTCCTGTTTATAGTATGTTCTTATATGTAATCCTTTAAAAATGAGGTTGTATAAAAAGATAATCTTTCCGAACAAATTAATGTGCAGAATTTATAGACGGCTTCCCTGCAGTTCTAGACAGTCGGTAACAGACGTGCAAACAGAAGCCTGGTCCCCTGATTTCTAACCTAGGACTTGGTCTCTTAGCAACCCAACAGTCCAGTTGCCAGTTTCGAATACTAAAGCCTAGAATCTGAAATGATATTTAAAAGTAAGGAAATATAGCATGAACTAGTAAGATAAAACGTATGAATTTTGACCTCAAACCCTTGGAAAATGCAGTATAGATAGGACAGAGTTCATTCAAGTCAAAATTAAATGGAATCTTTTCTCACCCCAAATTATGTTTTAAAAGGCTTCTTTCTGGTTCTTTGTTGCAAGGCAACTCCTTGGAAAGAAGACACAATGCCTTGGTTGAGTCCATTTTTCCCTGCTCTTACACTCATCGATTTTAAAATTATATTTTGGTGCTCAGAGACAAAGAAATACTGGTAGAAAATAAGACAAAATAAAGAGTAGAATGCTTTAAAACAGACTGGGAGCACCTGCAGATTGAAGAGGGCTCTTTGGTGTTCCATTTAAACTCTCATTTCGGTCAGCTTCGTCCTTTTTAATAACTCAAATTGAATGAAATCTGCAGAGGAAATGAAATGTTCTGTGGTTGAAAAGAGGGGAAAAAGGCAAATACTTTCCTAAAAGGTTTCTCTGCTTGCTCTTTGTTTAACTTCTTATTTTTCTTGTTGCTGTTCACACTTCTGTCTTATCTCTCCCTAAAGGCTCAAATCTATTTCAAATTTGTGTGTTTTCTAGCATCTAGGAGAATTCCCTCAACACAATGGAGACAGCAAGCTAAGTAAGCCATGTTAGAAATGTGAATTTCAACTAAAATTGATGCTGATTTTTAGTTTAAGTCTACTCTGTTTCTTTATTGATTGCCTACCTACATATTCTATATATTATTGAAAACAGAGTAGTAAAATCTCCTGTGATTTTATTGTTGTCAATTTCTTCCTTCACATTTGTCAATATTCAGTTTATATATCAAGGTGCTCTGATGTGAATTGCAAACACATCTACAATAGTTATATCTTCTTACTTAGTTGATACTTTTATCACTATATTTACATTTTTCTCTATTGGCAGTTTTTGAATTAAGGTCTATTTTGTCTGACATAAGTATAGCAAACCCTTATTTCTTTTGATAATGATTTGCGTGGAATACCTTCTTCTGTTTCCATTAACTTATGTGTGTTCTTAAATCTAAAGTGAGTCTCTTATAGGCAATAATCCAATCTCGCTTTATCCACTCAGCCGCATTAAGAGTTTTGAGTGAGAAGTTCTATTCATTTACAATTAAGTAATCATTGATAGGTGAGGATTTACTATGAATAATTTTCTCTTTTGCTGATGTCTGTTTTCTCCATCTCTTGCTGTCTTAATTCTCATTCCATTCTTTTTCCTAATGATTTGCTTTGAGTTTTGTCCTTTTTATCAGCTGAGTAACTGTTACAGGCTTTGTGGTGATCACAAGGCCGGCATAAAAATCTTTTCATTATAATGTCTATTTTAAGATAATAATCTGAATTTAATCACATATGAAAACTCAATACTTAATGTTCAATGTACATGTTTTGGTTTCTTGAATTCAGAGTTTACTACTTTTAATATTGTGTACACTTCAACACTGCGTACTCTTTAACAACGTGAGGACAGCGTGAGACGGGAGGAAAGAAATTGAGGACAACTCTACTACACCACAGTCTTACCTTGCCCAGAGGATATTTGGTAACTTGTATCAGCTAGTTGTGTAAACAGAACTACATGGAAGATGGATAACACGGTAAATCTCTAGAGATTAAAGTTCAACCATTGCCCGTGTTCTAGTCCCAAAGAAAGCAAGCTCCATTATAGTTGAAATTCACATTTCTAACATGGTTTCGAAAGACATTAACATACTGAATGCTAATATTTCAAAGAGTAATTCTCTAAAACAATTTTTCTGGGATCTGACATCAAGTGATTCTTTTAGCTTTTAATTAATGGGATGGTGACATTTTGATAGATTCTGACAATTTTCAGCCTTCCCACAGTGAGTCATCATACCCTTTTGACAGGGAGTTCTTCCCACACAGAGAATTTCAGATGTAGGGGCATCAGTTAAACAAATAAAATTAATAATTCATAGCCTTCAATTTTAAATACATGTAAAAGAATTATTAATGCCTTTGAAATAATAAAAGAAGTGAAAAATTCTTATTTTGTTGAACAAGAGATAAAAATATTTCACTCAAGTCTTCACTCTGAGCACAGAGATGGGAGATATGCAAAAATAGGAGGATGATTGAAAAAGAAAACTTATTCAAGGAACTTTCAATGCCTCATATAGAAATAGCCATTATGAGCAGTCTTACTTCCGCTCCCGTCCTTTCTGACAACAGTCATCTTTAAGCATGTTTAGAATTCTTTAGAAAGTCAAATAAAGTTGTCATTCACCTATTTTTCAACCATTTTAGAATCCCTGTAAGTCTAGGGAGTGAGAAGAATAGAGAGATTTGTGATACTCTGCACTTGTTTCAAAGAGGCAGCCCACCAGCCATAGACTTCAAGTGAATCCTAATTGACAGACATGGTAGTGTGTTCAAGTCTCCAAAGTGATTCATGAAACAGAAAAGTTCATATGCTGTGGTCTGTATGTATCCCTCAAAATTTGTATGTTGAAACTTAGTGGTCAAAGCGACAGTAGTAAAAGGTGAGGCCAGTAGATGTTGATGCAAAGATGAGGGGAGACAGAGTCTTCACAGATGAAGTCAAGGGCCTTATAAAATGGCTTGAGGAAATTGGTCTGCTGCCTTCCGCTAGTCACCCATGGGAAAAGCGTTCATGATACCATCTTAAAAGCAGAGGCCAGGTCTTAATCAAATAGTGAACTTAAACTTCTATTCTCCAAAACTGTGAGAAATGAGTGTTCAATTATAAAATCCTCAGTCTCACGTATTTTACTATAGTATCACCAACAGTCTAAAACATCATTTTTGGTAGATATGTATACATTTTCACATTCTAGTACTTGAAAACAATTCAATGCAACAATTAAAGACATGAGTATATTTTTATTTTAGTATGTCTCTTAACTAGACATAAATTGAGTGATATTTTTACACAGCAAATATTTAAAATTAAACTTGGATTGATTTACTTATTTACACAAATACATGGTAGAGAAAAAATATGGGAGGTAGCTTGTCTTTTGAAATATTTTTATGCCAAAAATACATTCACACATTTTGAAGTGGAGTTATCTGCTTCTGAATGTTATATTGTCTGAAGGTTAATTTTTTTATACAAATACTTCATGTTGAATTTTCTAGTTTTTGCTTGGGAATATAGACAAATAGAAAATTGCTCCCAAATTTACAAAAAGCATAAATTTAAACTGACTCTAACTGATGAATTTACATGAACCCATCAAAGAGTTTGAAGAAGCAGGGCAACTAATTAACCTTAAAGCTGAGGAGAAACAGGTTTCTATAGAGAGAGACTGGATTTAATGAGAGTGTTTGCTCACTTGGAGTCCACTCAGTCAAGCTTGGTAAATATAGTTCAGCAAGAGCTGTTGGCAAATCAAGAGATCACGTGCACACTGGCACGAAATTGTGAAGTCCCGAGGTTGTGGTTATGGGAAGGGGGATTCCAACACTATCGCACACTCTGGCTCCTGTGCATGAGGAAGCGATTCTATCTTTACTACCAGCTTGGCTGAGTTTTGTGCACCTTCCACTGTGTATAAGGGGCATAGACCTAAAATAGCAAATGCTACAGAATGATAGGAAACATTATTTGGGATCTTCACTTTAATCTCCTTAAAAGAACAAAATCCTTAAAGTATGGGGAGGAAGGGTAAACAGTAAAATCAAAGAAATAGTAATAAAGCTAGAGCCCTTACAGAACTAGTGAAAACTTATTGAGGTTAGGGGGAAAAAATAGAAAAAACAAATGTAAATTTCTTTCTATCTCCAAATAAAGAATTTCTTAACTTTGGCACTGTGGACCCTTTGAGACACAGCAATATTTTTGTGGTGACTACATTAGGATATTTGGTTTCTATCCACTAGAATCCAGTAGTACTTCCCAGCTGTGATGACCAAAATTGTCGCCAGATATAACCAAGCATTCCCCAAGGAAAAAAATGAGGCAGCTGTAAACTACTGCCTTAGAGAAAAGGTAGGAATATGTTCTGGGCCCAGAACTATAGTTGGGGAACATTTCTGATATCCATGGACACATTATCTACCCAAGACTAAGGCTAAATAAGAACTGCAGAGACTCCCACGCCTCTGCCCCATCAGTATACTAGTAAGTACTAATAATTAGATACTGTTGGAAAGCAGCAAAAGACACATATTCTCTGATGCATGGAGCAAGAAAAACTGAAACTGAGGGGAAGCAGATGCTAAGAAAAATCTTCTAGAAAATCATACCCCACCTTAAATATCAAGTGTCAGCAGAGAAATGTACAGCTTATGCACTAAGAATAAGCATAGCAAAATGATGTGACAGACAGTACAGCTAGCCTAATGCATAACAGCAGGGCATGCCCATTTCCTGGCAAAACCTCCTTTATTTTACACCATTATTCTATGTGGCATATCAGAGATGCAAAAAAAGATACTCGGTGCCAAGAGAAAATTAATCAACCAGAACCAGCTCACATATGACACAGATTGGAATTGGATGCATTTGAAAAAAATTTAAATAATTGTGATTTCAGTGTTCAAGATTGTAAGAGAAAAGATGAACAACATACAAAAGCAGATGGGTAATTTCTGCAGAGATGGAACTATAGGAACAAATCAAATAGATATGTTAAAGCAAGAAAAGTGAGAGATAAGAGAAGTGTCTTTGGTGGGTTCACTGCCAAGGAAAGGATACATGAACTTGAAGATAAGTGAAAAGAAATATCTTAGACTCGAATACCAAGTAGTTAAAAAGACCAACTACATCGGGGTAAAATAGTCAAGAGCTGTGGAAAACAGCAAATACTCTAACAGATTAAAATGAGATATAAAGATCAGATTAAATACTGATCCTCCTCAGATTAAAATGAGATCTAAGGATCAATGTGTATAAAAATCTATTGTAATTATATAAACTATAAATGAACAACTAGCGTGAAGATGTTTATAAATCAATGCCATTCACAGGAACACCAAAAACTTAAGATACTCAGGAATACAGCTGACAAAATACGTAGACGTTTGTAAAACTAAACAACTAAAAATACCTGATCTCAAAACTATAGTAATCAATACAGAATAGAGTCCAGAAAGAATCCAAGCCATATGAAGACAATAGAATATTTAATTGGCAAATGAAAATTCAATGGAGAGATTTTAATAAATAGTGCTGCAATGATTGGCTGTCAATATACTTAAGAAAAGAAAGAAAAGCAGTAAGGAAGAGCCCAAGAAATTTAGTCCACACTTTATGACGCATACAACAATGAACTCAAAATAAATTGTAGATTTAAATGTAAAACTGAAAATCTGAGACATCGAAATATTACCAAAAGAAAAATATTTGAGAACCTGGGTTAAACAAAAGCAACATGAAAACCAGAGTCCATAAAAGAACTTTAATCAATTGGATTTAAGAAAAAAATCGGAATTAAATTACTTACAAATGAAAAGTAGAACATAGTTAGCTTAAATTGTTTGCTGGGAAGGAAGAGGGAACGAGCAGAAAAGAAGCAAGAGCTTCCTTCTCTGAGAGCAAGAAAGGTCTCCTCCGCTAGTAAACATTGAGAATAAAACCACTTTTACCACCTCGTATCCTCGCATTCTTAAAACCAGTTTAAACCCTCTCTGCATTTCTTGGTGAGGGGTTTATTCCCACACACAAGAATGTCAGAACTTTCTTTGCGTGGACTTTTTTCATTTTGCTGGCAGCTATCATTATAGAATAAAAGCAATAGTGGGTCTTAAGCCTCAATCTGCGTAATATGTATTCAAGGAGTACAGAGCTCCCAAACAAGCCCAAGACCCACTTTCCTTGATTCAGGTGAGAAAATATCAGAAGTGGCTCTCAAGATGTTTCACGGAGCATGCTGCAGATTAGTGTTTCCCAGTTTGCACACTGAGGTAAAAGGCCAGCAAAGTGCTTTGTTGTTTAAAAAAAAAAAAGTTCAGTTTGGCCTCCCGCTCGCAGTCTTCCTGCCTCAACCTCCAGTGCAGTTTAGAAAAGGTCTCGGTTTGAAGCACAGAGGTTGAGCATGCACTCGTGTGCACTAGACCCTCCGTTCATTCCCCAATGCAGGAAAAAATCGTAACGAATACAAAGACAGATCCTGCTGGAGGGAACCGATTTCGTGCAGGGTAACTCTTGGAAAGGCAATGATAAAGTGACTTGATTTTACGCGATTTTGTTAAATCCCAATCAAGTTCAGACATTTCCGTTCCTGCTGAGTCTGTCTAATATTTCATCAATGCGATTTCTCTCGGGAAATCATTTCAATAATGCAACTAATTGATGCCATGCTTTGCGGCCTATTTTGAAAGGTAAATTTCTGTATTTATTACCATTCTACTCGCACTAAAAGCAAAGAAACAAACATGCCACATATAAGAATTTTTGTGTTCAACTCAGTTCAACTCAGTGATTATAAAGTGAATTTCATTTCCATTTCTTTTGACTGTTTTCTTATTAAATAAGTTTTGGCATTAGACATGAAAATTATTATATAGGGAAAAAATACCCCAAAATTAAACTAAAACATTAGCCAAATATAAGAACATTTAAATGGATAGACTTTAAAGACTTGCACTTTTAAACTAGAGATGGTTTAGAGTCCCACATGAAAATGCAAAAATTATAATTATCGAGGTAATAAAAAAAGGAAAAAATCCCCCTGAATCCTGGATAGGATGGAGGAGGAAACACATAGAGAGCTCAGCAGCGCCGCCTGGCGGCGGAGCCTTCATGCACAGATCGGCCCAGCAGCACGCTGTGGTTTAGGTCTTGAAGGATAAAGACTGAAGCTCCCCTCCCCCCCCACCACGTTGCTGACCTTCACTCCTTGCTTCAAAATAAGCCTAGTCCTCAACCCCTGCCACATAACACTACAGAGGCAACCCTGACACTCAGTAGAGAAAAAGAGGAGAATCGATGGTACCTATCCGGAAAAATAGTTCATGAAATATAGTACCAAAAATACTGCCTTCTTCAAAACTTAATTATAGTTTTCTACACATTTTTCTTACTCTGGGCTATTTTCAAATTGTACCATCTTCTCATGTAGATATCGCAGATCTTTGACTGATGACCAAATCTATCAAAGCAAGTGTGGAACGCTAAGGTTTTTGTAAAACAGCATTTTTCCCCATATCATGGCTCTTTAGTTACTTGGAGACTTGGATATGCAAAATAGTTCATGCACAATTCTTACATTTATTAATATAACAATAGTTTCGAGGCCTAACTTTCTTTTTAACAGTCAAAACTATTAGAATCAACAATCTCAAGTATTCTGTTACCTATCTAAAGACAAAAATCCATTCAAATTACAATTGAGTAAATATGCTTCAAGAAGTAACACAAGGTGGATTTAAGTTCCTTTAAATGACTTTTGTGCTATTGATTACCTTTGATTTTTGTCTGACGGCTGAGGACTATTTTTGAAGGGTACAGATAGATTAGGTTTTTTTTTTAATTTTTTTTTTTTTTACCAAGAACGTGTATTGGTACATTGTATACATAATTATCAATTCATCGTAGTTAATTTATACGTGTACATTGTATATCTTGGTTTTCCCCTCTCTTTCCCGTCCCTCCCTTCCATTCCCCCATCCCTCCCTATTTACAGCAGTTTTATTTACATTTTCCCATTTTTCCCTTCCCCCTTTCTTTTCCTTTTCCCTTCCTTCTTTCCCCCCTTTTCCCTTTCTAGTTCTTCTCTCTTTTGAATATTATCATTCTTTTATATAACATCTATTATACCTCTTTGCCTTATTTATACTTGTGGTTTCTCATATCAGAGAAACAATTTGATGTGTACTTATGAGTGTCTGATTTATTTCACTTGAGTATGTTCTCAAGTTACATCCATTTACCTACAAATGTCTCTAGATTATCATTTTTATGGCAGAGTAGTCCTCCATTGTGTAGAAAAACCACATCTTCTTCAGCCATTCATTAGCCGTTGGGCATTTGGGTTGTTTCCAAGACTTAGCTATTACACATTGGGTTGCTATGGACATGGTTGTGGTGTGGTACGATGATTTTAATTCTTCTGGGAAGATACAAGCAGAGGAATAGCTGGGTCAAATGGAACCACTAGTTGTAGTTTTCTGAGGAATCTCCACACTGATTTCTACAGTGGTTGAACCAGCTTACATTCCCACCAACAGTGGAGGAAGGTTCCTTTTTCGAAACAGCCCCACCAGCATTTGTTATTGGTTGATTTTTTGATAATCGCTATTCTTCTGGAGTGAGATGGATTCTTAATGTTGTTTTAATTTGCAACTCTCAAATGACTAGTGATGTTGAACACTTTCTCATGTATTTATTTGCCATTTTTATTTCTTTATCTGAGAAATATTTGTTCATTGCAGATGCCCATTTTTGGATTGGGTCTTTAAATTTGGGGGAGTCGATTTTTTTGAGTTGTTTATATGTTCTAGATGTTAGACCTTTGTCCAAGGGACAGCTGGCAAAAATTTTTTCCCAGTCTGTGGGTTTTCAACCTGCTCTATTAATGTTTTCTTTTGCTTTGCAAAAGCCTTTTAATAGGATATGTTCTCGAGCACTGATTCTTTGTATTATTTCCCGTGCAGTCTGGGTTCTGTTCATAAATTTTTTGCTACCCCTATGTCTTTGAGAGTTCTTCCTATTCTATTCTCCAGTAGATTTAGTGTTTCTGTTTTAATGTTTAGATCCTTGATCCACTTTGATTTTAGTTTAGTACATGGTGAGAGACATGTATCTAGTTTTAGTTTTCAGCATGTGGCCAGTCGATTTTTCCAGCACCATTCATTAAAGAGCCTAACTTTCTTCAAGTGAGCGTGTTTGGCACCTTCATTGAAGATGAGGTATTTGAGTGTTATTTGGAGTTGTTTCTCAATATTCTAATTGATCCTTAGGTCTGTCTTTTTGCCAATACCATGCTGTTTTTATCACTGTAGCTTTATAGCATAATTTCAGGCCAAGTATTGTGATGCCCCCTGCCTTGCCCTTGTTGCCCACGACTGTTTTTGCTATTCTTGGTCTCTTCTGGTTCCAGATGAATTTCATGAGTGCTTTCTCTAATTCTGTGAAGTATGTTATTGGTATTTGGATTGGAATTGCATTAAATCTGTATAGTAATTTAGGAAGTATGGCCATTTTCACTTTGTTGGTTCTTCCTACCCAAGAACACAGGATATCTTTCCATTAGACAGGTTAGTTTTAATTCATTAATTCAAACATTATCCATTGCTGTTAGAGAAGCAATAATGGAGTTCAGATTCTGATTTTGGACTCACTCATGTTAACAGCCTCGTGTACCAAATCCATGGAAGCAGAAGCCATTAAGTATGGTTTCTCCCATACTTGGAGCACAATTAAGTATGGCCTGTCACAAAATTGTGCAAGAGAGCTGGGTAATTGATTTACTGCTGTATTGAGAGCCCTTTTCCTAAGAGTGAGGAGAGAAACTATCACTGGGTAAAAACAGACTTACATAATCTTCTTGTTGTTACCCCTCTCCGAAGAAGAGTTTACCAATTATTCCTAGCTATCAGTCTGGCTCAGTTTGGATAAGAAAATCACTCTTAAAAATACTAGCGTGTTTTGCCAACCCACGTACACATTTGTTGTTTAATCTAGGAGAAAATTACAAGGGCGTGAATTGAAGAAAGTTTCTAAGGAGAGGACATCATGCAGGTTTTAGGGGTACTAAATCCAATCCCCGGGTCCTTCCTGGTAAATGACTCTGGAATCCTGCTTATGTTCTCTTTGTGCTGCTTTATCTGCAAAATTTGCACTATAGAGCCAAAGCGCTTGAAAAGCCAAAGCAAAAATTGATAAATAGCTTACTGAGCTCTCGCTCTCTCGCTCTCTCCCTCTCTCCCTCTCTCGCCCTGTCTCTGTCTCTCTCTCCCTCTCCATAAATAGATAGACAGACAGACAGATAGATAGACAGACAGAGATATAGAGAGATATATATTCCTTTTCTCTGTTCACGTTTAAATGTATTGATGAAGAGCCTTCTAATTTTCTACATAATTATGCTTGCCCATAGTTTCTACTCCTATTCTGATTTAGTTTCTTAATGGTATTTATCATTAACTTAAATAATAAGCATTTATATGCTAGATTTGTAAGGCCCACTTCACTAGAAAGAAAGTTAATGAAAGCAAGAGGATTGTTTTATTCACCACTAAGTATCCCAGGATTTGAATCAGGCATAGCATAGACATCCCTTTAACAATCAAATGATGCTCAATGAATTAGTAGTTAGCAAATACATCGATGAATAAAGGAAGACTGTGAGGTCACAAGAAACAAAAGAAGGAAGGAAGGAAGTTAGGAAAGAAGACAGAAGATAAGGCAGGAAGGAAAAGACGTGATAAGGGAGGAGGGGAAAAAAAGAAGAATGAAAAGGAGGAAGGAGGGAAGGAAAGAGGGTAAAAGGGTATTCATTACGTTGCCATGCAGACCTCAGCTTCTATTTCTCTTTCCCTCACTTATCATGTGCCAGCCAGCTGGTCTGCTTTCTGTTCTTCAAATGTGTTTGGCATATTCTCAGTTTGTGGCTTATTGGGACGGATTGATTTGAAGCAACAGACAACCGGTATAATCTGCCAGGGATATTCTTCCCCAGGTATCAGTATGGCCATTTCACTTGTCTCTTAAATTTTTGCTCGGATCAGTTTTCTCAATGAGGCCCACTCTGACCAAGATATTTAAAATTCTAATCCAACATTCACCATATACTCACGCTAACTAGCATGCTGACAGTCTGGATAAGTTTACTTAAATGCTGATGCGTTTCATTTTTTGTCAAATTTAATACTGTATTATTGACTGACTTATTTTCCACCTTTATTTTCTCACCCTGACATATTACCAAAATATAAGCTCCAGAAAGGAAAAGCTCTCAATGAAATATACTAAGTACGATTGCATGAGCACACACTAAATGCTAAATAAATATTTGAGATTAGATAGAAATAAATTCAAAATAAGTTTGTCTCACTGACAATTTAAATTTTAAGCTAAAATAAACACAGGGTTAATAAACACTAATTATACTGAAAATATTAATTTACTCCTTTGGGCAGTTTAAACAAATAAAAATCTTTGTTTCCTTTTGAAGTTGTGAAAATAAAGAAGACTTTTATGGCAATAATCAGAGAAAAAATGCACAGAATTTTGCTTAGTCTCGAAGAAATTTTAGGAGCAAGAAGCAATTCAATATAAATGAAATACTTACGAATTATACAATTTTTATTGTTTTACCATCACAGTCAATACATTTTTGTGTGTGTGTGTGTGTGGTGCCGGGGATCAGGCCCTTGTGCTTGCAAGGCAAGCACTCTAATCACTGAGCTAAATCCCCAGTCCAAGTCAATACATATTTTAAAATATATTGAATGACTTTTTTTGAAAGCTAAAATTTACAATAGGTATTGTTTCAAACTCAGAATACATAAAAATGAATGTATATGTACAATTATAATTCTTTTTTTTTGTTCCTTTATACCTCTTTAGTTCAGTATCCACATGAGTAACTTACTTCATCAGGTTTCTTGCTGTTCATTGGTCAGCTTTCCATCACTGACAAAATACCTGAGATAATCAACTTGAAAAAAGAAAGATTTATTTTGGCTCACAGTTTTAGAGAATTGGGTCCATGGCTGCTTTGGGGCCTGTTGTGAGGCAGAACATTATGGCAGGAGCCCACAGTGGAGCAAAGCTGTTTACCTAATGATGGCCAGCAAGCAAAAGTGGAGAGAGGAAAGTGCTGGAATCCTGATATCTACCTCAAGGGCATGCTTCTTTTTTTTTTTTTTTTTTTTTTTTTTTTTTTTGTGGTGCCGGGGATCGAACTCAGGCCCTTGTGCTTGCAAGGCAAGCATTCTAATCACTGAGCTAAATCCCCAGCCCAAGGGCATGCTTCTTAATGACCCAACTTCCCTTCCCCAAAGCTTCGCTTCCTAAGCTGTCCACTGCTTCCCACTGACACCATGAGGGGGTGATTCAGTCTTCAGCATAGAGGCCAAACCATAACAGTGTTGGTTTAATCATACACGCATACATAGAAATACAGAATAACGTTTATTACTATTAGTTTAGAAAAACTATAACATGTTCTCATTTGTAAAGTCCATTTTCCATGTAATAGTTTAGTCTTGATTTTTTTCCTTCATATCCATTATTGAGAACTCACCTGCCCATGGTGCCATCAGTTGGATAAACCAAAGCTTAATGATTCCTCTATAACCTCATCAAGATAAATTAAAACCTCTATTTTTGTGTGATTCACTATTATAAAACTAGGATATGGAAATTTAAGAAATCTCATTATTTAACATTTCTTAAAGTCAGATATAGAAACTTATTTTTCACATTTTTTGTGAAATAACAACATGTATTTTTATAATAACAAGAAGGGAACTTTAAAAGACATGATTCTTGCAGCAGGTGTATTTTTTACTGAAGGAAGTACTTTCTGCTGTGAGGGTAGTGACACACACAGAGTGAATATAAATTGATCAATGATTCATGACTACAAAGCTCTTGGCTTTCACTTTTCCTTCTCAGTTTTTGACACTGGTAGAGCAGCTTGGCAATCATTTTCCTTGAGGGAAATTCAGCTCAGCTCTCTACGGTATATCATGAACTCAGCGACAGTTCATCATCCTCAGTGTGTCTCTAAAAATGCTAAGATGCTCATTATAAAAGGTTAATATGAGGAAAGCTTACAAATTTATTTTATAAAAGTTTTACATGACATGAGAGCCTGCAGAAGAACATGAAAACCCAAAGATAACAAGAAAACCTGTGTATTTTTGTACTTTGGTTTGTTCAAGAGTGGATAGTCATGGAGAAATATGATTGGAAGACAAAGCAATGGTAATAAACTGGAGGAAAGTTAGGAAGGTGCTTGTTCAGATTCTTTTCTGTGCACTTGGTTGTTCAGAAATAAGGATTTGCTTTTCCTCTGGGTATAGAGGGTGCACTTCTAGAATCAGGGTCTTATGACCTATTTTAGGAGACAGGGCAATAGAAGGTCAAGGGTAATCTAGGTTTTTTACCTGCTGCAAGGGAGAGGGACAGGGGCAAATCAGAAGGCCCTTCCTGCTATCGAGTTGTATCGAATGTCTGTGCACTGTGTTTTAGGGCAGCCTGTTCTGCACTGCAGCAGTGGGATGGAGTGAAAAATGATTCATAATAATTTTTAACATGAATTGAAAATCGCCAAGTATCTGGCGGTGATCTAAGTTACATTGTTAAGTCTGTAGATGTCACATTGCTTTTATGAAAATAGGAGAAAATTGAAATTTAGAGAAGTTAAGCATCTTGTTTAAGTTCACAATGTCAGCAAAGAGAAGGGTTTAAATTTGAACCCAAGTGGCCTATTCTGAAGTCTTTTGGCCTTATAAGCAAGAAGAAAGAAAGAAAGAAGGAAGGAAAGATAGAAGGGAGCAAAGAAGGAGGAGAAGAAGAAAGCCCTGGCTAAAAAATTAAACATTAAGATTTAAAGACAACAGTAAAAGGTTATACATAATATTAAAAACAATTGAAAGGATTATGTTCAAACAAAAACATAAATTTAAAACAGCAGAAACCTTCACTCTGTCTGATTCTGTGGAAGCTCTTGCTTGTGTTTTGAATAACTGCTGAAGGCATTATGAGCACCACCAAGTGTGTGAACCAGTTTCCTACACGTCTTTGTACAGATTTTGGTCTCTGCTATTTTTATTACTGTATGTTTACTGCATATAATGATGACATTCACACGTAGGGAGCTGTGCAGACACATAACACATCTTAATTCTTTTTCTACTATTTGGAGGAAATCGGGATTCATTCTATGTTCTGGACCAGGAGCAAGAAATCTAAGTAAGATTAGAATATTTTGCAATTATAAAAAAACGAAGATGCATTCAAAGATGTTTGAAGTTATGTTAGAAAAACACCCAAAGAAAGGCCGGGCGGTGGTCAGACAGTCAGTGTGTTTTTCTGCTGGTGGTATTGACTCCCTTCACTGCTGAGGTCGTGCTCTCTGGAACCTTCCTGGACTCTTCTGGGACTCTTGCTTTGGGCACACTTGCTCCAGACTGTTTCTAGCGCTTCCTCTCCTGTTCCTATCAGCCACTACTTATTGAAGACATTCTGTTTGCACTCTTGGGCTAAACACTGTACAGCAATTAGTCAATTAAGTAATTATGAAATCCCTAATGAAAGAGATGCTACATTATCTCTCCCTCTTTTACTTAAAGAAAGAAGGGTTTAGTCTGGTTAATCTTTTGTACAAGGTTCCACTGCTGAGAGGTCAGAAGCCAGGTGAGTCTAAATTAACCAGCTTTCCATTTTCTCTCTCATTAAAAAAATCTATGCTTACTATCTGTCTCATCTGCTAGATATGAAATTCTGTAAATATAGCAGGGTCTATGTTATCTTTGTTAATGTCAGATTTCCAAAAATTAGCAACAATTGCAATTCGGGAACACACAGTACAAATGTCGAGAATGATTAAGTATAGTATTATTTGGACAAGGTTTGAAAACTTGGAGGAATTAATTGGGAACTTAAAAACAAGTCTGAAATTAAGTAAAGATTCTAGAAACTAACAGAAAAATGAATGTTATTGTAGAAAGTGTGAATAGTTACATTCTGCTCCTTTAAGGTAACATGCGATGTCACTAGACTGTCATGTTAAATTGCCTTCTCATTGCCTAAGTTTGATTATAACAGTGAATAGTTCATACCTGACTGCCTTTCCAATTCCTTTCTTCTCTCTGATTCATTGTTACTAAGAACAAGAACAATATAAAAAATGAACATTTCAGTGTTCATTCATCATTTAGCCCCTAAGGAGAAACAGACGACTGGGGTAATCTGCCCAAAGTCTACGTGAAGCCAATTAAAAACTTTCTCTAGGCCGCTAACAAGCCCAAAAGATGTCTGTGGAGCAACAGAAGTGCAGCCTCCCACACATTTACCATGAACAGTAGAGAAGTGGCAGGGATGTTCTCCCCATTTATAGGCAACAATCAGACCTTCACAGTCACCGATTCACTGGCCACGTCCTAATGCTTATTTAGAACTTTGATTTTTGCAACACACTTTCAGACGTGAAATTTTATCTGACATTTGTGCAGACTCATAACCTCTGCCACAGCCAAGGAAATTATTATCGGTTTTGTAGATGGAATGAATGAGCCCAAGAAAGTATCGTAGCTAGTAAATAGAAGGGAAACTAAGTTTCCAGATTATTCTTATTTTGTACTAACTCAGAGTTTATAATGGCTCTATAAATAATATCAATGCAAAACTACGCCAAAAAAATCCCTACTAATCTATCAAACGTTTCACAGCTTACTACTACTAAACAAAATACTTTAGACACAAAAATACAGATAATTTCACCACTGCCCAAGTGGGACTTCTACTTTTGTTAACAAGATAAGTTATTTTCCCACTCAATGATTCAGGAGCAATAAAAATTTATGTAACGAAAATTGAATAATGTAATGTAAAATTTTAATGGTACAAAAATTTGATGTTAAACAAAGTTAGGTACTAGAAGACTGGGTTTCAAACATGTTTTGATGCTGGAATATTTAAAAGTCATAGTTTTCCTTTCCAAGCACCAAACACACAGACATTTCATATCTAACTTTATCTTGCAAATGAGGAAAAACTGTTGCTAGATAATTCTATATGCATGTAATAGAAATGCAGAACTATAGTGCAGATCTCAACAAAATACAAATTTCAAATTTAAAACAAAATACAAATTTCTAAAATGATAGAATAAGCTGGACAAAGTGCGTGGTATTTATACACAATAAAGTACTATTGTGCCATAAAAATGAATAAACTTGAGTCATTTGTAGAAAAATGGATGCACTGTGAGACCATAATATTAAGTAAAGTAGCTCAGGCACACAAGTTTAAA
>PVJO010028747.1:0-17696 GCA_004026905.1 Hystrix cristata
TATTACCAGGATATTCACATATACCTACAACCATCCAAATAAAACTCACAACTCTCAGTCCAAGTTTGTACAGTTTAAATTGAAGAAAAACGATCACTTTTTAGTGTAAGTATTTCACAAATATGGCCTGGGACCTACCCCTGCAAAAAGTAACTAGTTGATCTGAGAGTACAGTTTAAGTGGGTGTCCTGGATTTCATCTGATGAAGCTGGCAGCCCTTCCACTGCATCTGGGAGTGTGTGCTTTTGCAATTTAACTTACCAGACATGAGAGAACTTCCAAGATAGTTTAGGACAGGCGTCTCCTGGGCTTCAATAAAGAGCCTCATAGTGAATATTTTAGGATTGGTGGACCACACGGAGCTTCTATCATGTATTTTTCTTTAAAAAAAAAACTCTTTAAATATGTAAAAATTTACTCAACATTCGTAAAATGCACAAAAGGAATTTGCAGGTAGAATTTGGTTAAAAGTCACAGCTCGCCAGCTACAGGCTTGGGTCATTAGTGCTCATTTTATACACCAGTTTCAGGTGCTTCACCGAAACTAGCACTTGTGTGACTTCTTCCATCCTTGTCTAGCCTACAAATACAAACTCCTCCGCACTAGTGAGGCCTTCTTCTCTTGTGCCCATCAGACTGGAGATGAACTTTCTACTTTCACCATTGGTTCTGTTTTGTCAAATTCTACAAATGTTCCCCTTGAAGAAGAAAATGGAATCAAAAACCCATATCAGGTACCCTAGTGATTTCAGATTACCACATTGAGCACTGATCTATCCAATACTGTGGATAAAGCTGTAAATATGTGTTTAACATATGAACTATATATATATATATATGTATACACACTCTATATAGAGTGTGCATATACATATACATCTACATATTTTAACTCATATAATATGTATTTTAATTTTTTTCCACTTATAACTGGGCATTTGTCATGTGTTTTGAATTTTTGCCTTCTGAAAATTATTTCTCTGCCTTTGTACTATTTTGTTTATGTACTTGTTTTCTATCTTTCATCCACAACTTTGTGTAAATTGGAGTTAATCAGTAAGTCTTTGGAGTAGTCCTCCTCAGAGAATGACATGCTTTCAGATCGCCTCTCTAGACAAGATTATTTGAAGGTGCACAGAAATGATCAAATATTTTATTTGTCTCAGTACATATTCTTTTTTAAAACCATTAAGCGACAAACAATATCTACCATATTACAGTCTTACATCTGCCATTTATAGGGCTGGGGATTTAGCTCAGTGGCAGAGTACTTGCCTAGCAAGCACAAGGCCCTGAGTTTGATCCCCAGCACCCCCCAAAAAAATCTACCATATATGCATAGTATATAAAAATATAAACTATTACGGAAAGACAGATACATAAATTAAATTAGTTTGGAAAGACTTCAGCAGAGGAGAGGACCGGGGGACCATCAACTCCCCAGAGTGTCAGAACGAAACAGTGTCAAGAGATGAGACCTGGCAAAAATGGTCAAGCTAATTACTGGAGCTAATTACTGTGGGCCTTAGTTCAGTGTGTTTGGTGTCCTTATAAATTGGAAAATATGGACAAAAAGGAGACATACTCCAGTAACACATGCTCACAAAGAGACCATTTGAGGGCATAGCAAGAAGCCATGGAGAGGGGAGTTAGAACATTCCAAATCACTGATGCCTTCATTTGGGACATCCAGGCTCCAGGGACTGATGAGCAATAGATACCCACTAGTCAGACCACTAAGTGTGAGAATGATGTTTTATGTGAAGTCTTAGCAAGCTCATATAGTTACCATCTATTTTGGAAAATGCTAATACATCTATCTGCCATAGTGATATAAAGATACCCATTTCATAATAAATTAGCCTTTGTAAAAAGTATAGAAAATATAAATGAATGATAGTAGTGCAAAGCAAATTCTTAAAACTTAGAGTACTTATAAAACGAGTTGTTTGTTATCCACACACTGGTAACACCAAAATCTGGAGTACATTAGGAAAAGTATGACCAAAGCTATAGAATATTAAGGCATTGTTAAACAACTAGGCAATAAAGTAGAATAAAACAGCATCCAGGAAGTTAAAAAACAAAAAGGAGAGTCAGGACTCCTGACACTTGAATTATATAGAACACAAAGATCAAGATAAACAGAGTTTAGAAAAAACACTGCATTTTCCCCCAAATAAAACAGCCACAACCAGCATATCAGGAGGTAGTTTGAAAAGAGGCCAAAGCAGTCAGTATTTAAGCAAAAGGTGAAGAACTAAGGTGTATCTGAAGGCAGAGAATCTAGCACAGATTTTTCAAGTTTAAGAGTAAGAGTTATAGCTCCTAAAAGCAGAAAGGAAGGGGTTAATCAGATGAAATGTTTGTAAAGAAAGTCACATTTACAAAATGAAGTTCTGGAGATATTTAAGAAAGAAGAGAATTAAGAATAGAGTAGGAAGCCTGGGAACAAAAAAATAAGATGGAAGAAATGCATATATGATTTTTAAGACTGCACGGTCATTGATTGAAAACATGGGTACATGTATTAGCCGGAGAACTGAGATCTGCATATATAGTTATGATAAGAGGAATTTAGTTCATGGTTAGATGCAGCCGTGACAAACTATTTCAGCTTAAGCAGTTCTCAGCATCTATAGGACAAGAGAGGATTAATAAGAAGGATGAAAAAGGAGCGTTTTAAAATACCACTAATATTAATACCACATTGATTATGTTCTATTCAAAATACGAACTTTGAATTATTTTGCTAGCATTATAGTATTACTAGAAAAAAGTGTTATTTGTAGAAAATGAAATTGCTCATATTAAACTACTCTGTCAGTCTTATTTATATTTAAAAATTTTAAGAAATATGACCTTACTCAGTGGCTTTTAAAGTAAAAATTAGTACAACTGTGTTTAAGCAGAATTAGAGCTTGATAGCTTCAGTTTACTTCGTTATTATTAGGTAGTAGAAACATTCCCTTGATGTTAAAGTGTCAATGGGAAACTGAGACCATACAATAAAGGACCAGCAAGATAGAACAAGAAAGTGAAGACCCTGAAGAGGACCAGCCATTTCCTGGCAGAGGACTTTTGCATCCAGCGTTCAGTGTCGTCATCACGTCCTCACTATTCAAAACATTCACCGAGTGTTTAATATGAACGATTACAATGGAATATGCACATAAAAGAAACAGACTCTTTCTCAATTGTGATGGAATTTTTATATATCTGTTCCTAGTATTCTTTCTTACCTCATAATTATGTTCACAGTGTGATATTGCAATTAAGTTTACAGTACACTTGCATTCAAAAGTTCATTAAGCCACAAAAGTTCACTAAGTAATACTAAGAAAACTAAGTACAAATATGCTTGTAGCCCAAAGTATTACTATGCACTACAATCACTGATTTTAGATTCTTGTCTCGATTTGCCTTCTACATGATTTTCATAATTGTCGTTAAAATTTACCCTGAGTCATCTGTGCTACATTTTATTTGACTAAACATCTAAATTTGCTGCACTAGGCCACCTTTTTGCTCCTTTTCTATGTCTGAGTTCCCCAGAGGATAACCAGGGAAAGTCAGATATTTTAATGAATAAGAGAAGAGACTGTAGAGACAGTTAACCTCACAGACAGATATTTAATGCCTCTAAAGTGTAATGTGTTCGTTTAGCTGTGTAATAGTGTAATAAAATGCATACTTCATATCCTACAAATGGTTTTAAGATAATCCAAAACATATAAATGGCTTTAAAGGTCTGAATAAGGTAATAACCAATAGTGAGAGAAGCCAGACTGAAACGCTGCCTCCTATAACAACTGGCTGTATAATCCCCACATGCAGGAGATGCAGAGGGCCTCCTGGGAGGAGAGCGTGACACGTGGGTGTGGCAGAGGGTCTCCTGGGAGGACAGCGTGACACGTGGGTGTGGCAGAGGGTCTCCTGGGAGGAGAGGGTGACACGTGGGTGTGGCAGAGGGTCTCCTGGGAGGAGAGCGTGACACGTGGGTGTGGCAGAGGGTCTCCTGGGAGGAGGGCGTGACACGTGGGTGTGGCAGAGGGTCTCCTGGGAGGAGGGCGTGACACGTGGGTGTGGCAGAGGGTCTCCTGGGAGGAGAGGGTGACACGTGGGTGTGGCAGAGGGTCTCCTGGGAGGAGGGCGTGACACGTGGGTGTGGCAGAGGGTCTCCTGGGAGGAGGGCGTGGGAAGCACCCGAGCAAGAGTGATGAGAGTTCACTGGCACGGGGAGATCAGAGTGAGCATTTTAGTAATAGATCTTTAGCCCACAGTGTCCCACTGATTGTATGTTTTTATCAGAAAAATGAAAGAAAACTGTCAACATTTCCACGTGCTTTATCAGTTTTTTTTACACGAACAAAAAAATTGGCACAGACCTGACATATAAAGAAAACCCTGACGAATTCTGCCTTTCCACAAAGAGATCTTTTTCTTTCCCCTGTAACTTCTCATCTTCTCACTCCTCGAACTTCACACAGTTTCCTTCACATCATCAGAAATAAGTTGGTTAAGAAGATGGTGTGTGTTCTGGAGACGGCGGCCCACACCTGGAATCCCAACACTCTGGGAGACTGAGGCAGAAGCCTGCAAGTTTGAGCCCAGTCTGGGCAACTTAGCCACTTAATGAGACCCTATTCCAAAATAAAAAATAAAAAAGATCTGGGGATGTAGCTCAGTGAGAAGGCCCCAAGTTCCATCTCCAGGATCACTGAAAAAAATTTTTTCATGTGTAAATTCTACCTATCCTAATGATCCACTATCAGAGACATTATATTTAATTGCAACTAATAAATTATAATAAATGAGCATCCACAAAATAATATAATTATCCAATGGTATGCATCAACAGACACCTTCTCTGACTCTTCACTGATCCAATGCTCTGCAAACTGAGTTTCACGGTCAGTGCAGCTAGACTTGTCAGCCTGTCATGATGTGAAAATACTCCCTGGCTAACATGACTGCCTGAATTCATGGCTCTCAGGACCACTCACGGACCAGTCTGTGGGTCTTAGGACCTCTCACTCCGATATTCAGATATCATAAAATCAGTTAGAAGCAAAATATGTTCCGAAGAGAATTCGCAAGTGTAACAAAAGTCAAAAAATTCCATAAAGCCAGCTATGACGGTGAAAGCCAACGTCCAATAATAATGTGGTGAATTTAGGCCACATGACAATCAGTTAAAATTAAGTAATCAAAAATAGGTTTCATGACTAGAGGGCTGTTTCAAAAGAAAATTGAGTAGTAAACTTCGGGAAAATGAATGAAGTCTTCATTTTTTTTTCAAAAACTGTCTGTAGAACACAATATGGAAACTCAAATCTGACATGAATACTGTTGGATTGTGCTATTAGATTTTATGGAGTATAGCTATAATTTATCATATCTATATATTAATCATAAAATAGAATAAATGTATTTTTATAGGTCCAATTTCTTTCAAAAAATAATTCTTAACTAAATTTTGATTTTTTGTTTCTTTTAGAAGTGGATTTTATTAGTTGAGTTTTTGAAGGGGTTTTTATAGCCTTTATTCCTCCAAAAGATGAACCTCGGTGCATGCAGAACAATCTCTCAACAAGAGCACAAAGCCAGAACTGAAGTCCTAACTTAAGGAAGTCCTGGTGAAACCACTTGCAGGCTCTTACGACTGACAGAGAATAAGCATTTCTGAGCCAGTCTCTGTCGACGCCTCTCTACACTATCAGAAAAGACTGATGATAACATGAGATGCCACTTGTTGATCAGTATTTCAGCAGCACACAGGGCAAGCCAATCATCCCAAGGAAAATCACCATCCCCAAGCATCGGGGTAACCTAGGAATTACAGCGGCTCTGCCATTAGTTCAGAAAACACTCTGAACTATATTTTTGCACACAGTTACTACCATTGTAGCAGGTGAATTAATCTTTAATTCAGATTATTATATATTCTGGTTAGTGAAATGTCAAAAGATAGAATTTTAACTACCCGTAAATTTACCATTTGACCCGGTAATACCTAAATTACCTGGAATGGACTTTTAACAGTGCTTAAATTAAAATCCATCATCTGGCTAATGAAGCAAATATTTAGACCAAGAAATTTTGTAATATTGTATATATGTATTAAATTAACTATGACTATAAAGATCAAGATGCATTACCCAATTATAATTTAAAAGCTGGAAAACACAAAAGAATATTACAAATCTTAATAAACAGAAAAACCAAATTAAATAAAAGTATGGAATGAAAGAGAATTATTCAAGTCTTTTTGGTTTCTATGGCAATAAAATATTTTAAAATGATTTCAAAGCAATCCTGCTGTGAATGTTAATTAGAAAATGGAAGCATAAGCAATGAAGAGTGCTTTTAATTTTCCCCCTAGATTTTATTATGACAATTTCAAACTATAGAAGAGCTGAAGTAATTTTAATACCCACATGACCGCAACCTGGCTTTCATTATTAACATTTTGCCACACATATTTTATAACATAATTGTCTGTCCCTCTATAAAGCCATCAGTACATTTCTTTATAATATCAGGTGTCAGTATACCACAATCCCAACACGTTATAGCATGCATATTATTAGAATTCAATACTTGTAAGTATTTTTTGTTAAAATTGACAAAGAATGTACCATTATCTGAAATTTGACAAATTAAGTTGTTTTACATAAACATTAGAAGATTACCCCAGATGTTTTCTTTTGCTTGTTCATAATAAATGCCTTCACCTAGATCCTATGAAAACAACTATTGCTGTATATGTACTAGTTCATAAGGCCTCTATCTTTCACTATTTTTGAAATTTATGAATATTTTAGTGTGATGGTAGTTACTTTTTATTCGTGGGTAATGTTTCATTCTGTTTCCTCTTTATTGATGGACAGCCAAACAATTTCCACTATGGTATTTTGCTATTATGAGGGAAAATGCTATGACATTGTCATTAAAATTTTTTTGAGAACATGTGATTTCATTTATCTTGAGTAAATTCTCACAAGTGGAATTCCACAGAGTAGGTTCATGGCTAACCTCAGATCATCTTTCAAAGTGATTGTGAGTTTCTTTATTTTTAAAGTGAAATCAGATATTTGAAGAACATGTTTGAAGCAGTAATCGGCAATTTCAACAACATGAAAGTCTTAGACTAATTAGTGCACCAAATGTGTATGCCTCCAAAAAAAGACAAATAAATTACTATCTTCATTTCTTTTGTGTGCTGTAGTTTATTAAATATTCTTGAATATTCAGTGCCAAGTATTTAAGCCTCAAAGAATCCATTCTCATACATAGTCAAATGTGATTTTATTCTTAATTTAAAATGCTAACAGCCTTGAGATTCACAAAATTTATGCTGGACACTGATATATTTTAAGAAAAAAACATAGTAATAAGTATTGGCTATAGGTTCTGTTTGGAATTTGTTCAAGTATTCAGTATAACTTTTCTTTTACCTTTTCTGCTCAAAGCACTTTTACTCATCCCTTTGAATATGATTTGTGGATACGTACTAGGAGTCAAATACTGTTCTAGATCTAGAATGAGGCAAATATATATACAGTAATTTTTGGTATAGTTTTACAAGTGTTTCCTCCCTTTAGTCAATATTTTAAGATAAATTTTACTTATTTTTAATGTCCTCCCTTGCCTTTCCTGTCTCCCAGCTATCATTATAATGCATTCAACCTGAACTCTTTCCAATAACCCGATCAAAGTCAGTAGTCTTAGCATCACCCTAGAGCAGCTACGTGTGCACGAACCATTTTGTCTTCCAAGGAGTCAAATAGATGCTGCCCTTTGGGGACCCAAACAATTCTCCAGGGACTGAACCTTTTTCTGACCTGCCTGGAGCTGGGTTGCTGCCTCGAGGGTGCTGGTTCTCAAGGTACCGCAGCACCTCCACCCAGCAGAGAGCATGCCTACTGCCCAGTCGTGCCTGCCTCTAGGAATCTCTCAGTTCCGTTTCCTGTAGACCCTGGTGCAAATCTACTGGCTCATGAGCCAACATGCGGATGTGGGCTGCCGCACTTCACAGCACATGGCCAGCACGTCCTGACACTTGTGTCTGTCCTCACTGACATTCCCTCCAGGGCCCTAGATTATGGGACACATTCCTCCTGCACTGTAGGATGCTGCCCAGACCTGGAGGAAGCTTGCCTGGTACACATCATGTCTCTTGGGTCCCGGCTCTGTGTCAGGATCCTAGGGCTGCTATAATGCATGAGTTGCTTAAAAACAAAAGAAATGGCTGTCACAGTGGTGGGGACCAGACATCAAGACGTGAAGTACACAGCTGTGTGGAATAGTCCTTCCCGTGCCTTCAAGCTACTGCGAGCTTCCAATGCAGTCCTTAACTTCGCCATGAATAACTCCAAACCCTGCCTCTGTTTTCTTATCAACACCTCCTCCATGTCGCTTCTCTTCTCCTCTCCTCTCCTCTCCTCTGCCCTCCTCTCCTCTCCTCTCCTCTTCTCTCCTCTCCTCTCTTCTCTCCTCCTCTCTTTGACCATTGGATTCAGGGCCTGATTTCACCTAAAACGATCTCAACTATCTACACTATTTACTCTACAAAGGTCTTTTTGCCAGATGAGCTTGCAATTTCAGGTTCCAAGCAGATATCTGTGTTTTAGTGAGCCATAAGCAGTCCAACACAGACTCCACTAAGATTTTTCTATTATCAATGATTCTTCTTATGGTAGTAATATAATTTCGCATTTGAATAAAGAATATCGCCAGGGTGAATATAACTTATTTTTCCGAAATATTTTACCTACTATGGTTTAAGCAGGAAATAGTTGTTTCTTTGTTTTTCTAAAGAATAATATTAAGCAGGGTGTGCTGGTCCATGCCTGTAATCCCAGCATTCCAGAGGCTGAGATAGGAGACTCTCATGTCTGAGCCCAGCCTGGACAACTCAGTGATTTAGCAAGACCCTGTCTCAAAAAGTAAAAGGGCTGGCGGTGTGAGTAAAAGGACTCAGTGTGAAGCCCCTAGGTTCAAAATTTTTAAAAAGAATAAACATTAAATTTCACATGGCACGACAGTGCAGTATTTGATTTAGTGATCGTGGTTGGAGTTTAAGGGAAGAGAACGTATCTCCCTTCATCTTCTTGCAGTGGGGTACAGAGATGCAATCCAGACAGTCGTGCAGGGGTGAAATTTGAGGTCTTTCCTCATCTGAGTGATCTGCTCAGCTCAGCCTCTGAAAGAAGCGCCCAAAGGAAAGAAAGCGCATGGACTGGAGCAGCCCCCACCTGGAGAGCTGTCTGACAGGACCCCTCGGATGCTAGCACAAAGAAGGACACACAGGTGCCGAGGCCACTGTGTCTCCTGGTATGTGCAACCTGATTGTGTAAATGCATGCCAGGTGCGCTTGCAGCAGCTCAGTGCCCTCGGGGCTTCTGAGGGTGGCCCAGCTTCCGGTTCCGGTGGGCATCCTCTGCCTGGCTGAGCATCCCCGCCTGTTCTTACTGAGTGCCAGCAGCGGAGCCCCCAGACCTCACTACATGTTCCCGAGGGAACAAAGCCCTGGCCTGTGACCACTGCTAATATGTGCTATCAAAACTGTGTCCTTAGAAAATGTCTGCTCCTTTAGCGGGGCTCTGTCCAAATGCAAATTGTGAATTATAAATACTCAGAGAGTTTGCATCCTCTGTAGTTTGGCATGTTTTTGTTTCATTAAGTGTAACTCCTAGATAAGTGTAGTGTCTATTTTCTCTCTTTTTTTGAGGATTGATAGATTGTTTTTCAAATTAACGGGGATCTTTGGCCCTTTTCTACTTCAGGTCATTAATTTTAATAGTTAAAACATAGTTGTTGGGCCCTCTCAGAAGGTGAAGGTACATACTCATCACTCTACTCCTGTGTTATTTTCCTCGGTAAAGACAAATCGTGCCTTTAAATTTAGAAACATTTTGTTCTAAGGTTCTGTTGCCATTTTATTTAAAGCCCCATTAGCCCCAGCATATTGAATAACAGCTCACCATTTGCCCCGTATATGATTCATTTAGAGAAGTAGAAAAGCTCATAAAAATATCTAACTGGTATTTATAGACCTTCTGTCTCTCTGTAATACTATGGGAAGTGCTTCTAATTAAACTGGAATTAAAAAAAGACACAAGCAAACTCAAGATGATGTGGAACAACTCCCTAGCCTTCATTTCAGATAACATCTTGTCCTTATTTGAATGTATAGTACCGTCAAGTCACCTGCTAATACATTAACTCTCCTTCATGCAGCAAAAACTACAGTACTAAAGTATTTCAAATTGTTCTTCCAGAAGCTCATAATCTGAATCACATTGGCTTTCATGTTTCAGATCTCTGAAAGTTCCTAAATTTGGTAAATTCCTAAGAAGATAGTTATATTTTGAACAGTTTCTGTCCAGCAAACATTTTAAAGGTGTGATAGGTGGACCAAGAAAACCGCTTATATGAACAAAGTATAGACTAAGTGGTCACACAGGCTCCTTTTTGGTACCATTTTCTTTTACACGTCCTTTCCAGGTTTTTGCTGGGAATAACACTCATAATGTTGAGGGAATGGGACCTTAAGAAAAGTAATAAAGATTACCACTGCCAATTTAAGCTCATAATTAGGAAATAGGTCCTTGCAAATGAGCACTTCTGAAGCTTCACCCTCCCAAGTGCCAGGCTTTTTCCACTCTTATCATGATTCACTTCCCCTCCTTCCTCCCTTGTCCGCCAGCCGGAAGCCCCAGCAGAGACTCCAGGTTATAATGACAGGTGAGCCCAACACCGGCACCCAGCAAGTGTGCACCTGAGACAGGACAGAGTGTCCCATGCTGCCCTTCACTGTGCTCTTATGCAACCCCTAACTCCTATACTCACTTGAATCCTTTAACATCTTGCATTAACTTGATACATTTATTGCTCTCAGTAAACCAAAACTGATACAGTACCATTAGCTGAAGTAGATGGTTTATGTTAAAATGCATCGTGTCATGGATCCATCATTACAGTGTCATACAGAGTAATTTCACCACCTGGAGGCCCCCACACTTTCCCCGTTCATGTTTTCGCCACCCCTGCGAACCCCCAGAAACCCCTGATCCTTTCTTGTTCTCTGTAGATTTTCCTTCTCCATACCATCCCATAGTGAGAACCAGATAGTATGGTGCCCTTTCACCTCGGCTTCTCTCGGTTAACATGCATTTAAGGTTCCTCCTTGTCTTTTTGTAGCTTGATAAGTTCATTTGTTAAAAAAATTATTACTAATACATATTAATTATTCAAATTAATTAGGTTCACTGTGACATTTCCAAAATACACACTTTGATCACATCCACCATCCCTTCTTCCCTCTCTCTCACCCTTCTCCACCCCCCTTCCCAGTTCCTAATAGTCCCTCTTCTACTTTCAGGTAATTTTTGTTTTAGTTTCTGCCTGTGAAAGGAAACTTGTGATACTTGTCTTTCTGTGCCTGATTTATTTCACTCAACGTAATGTACCCCAGTTCCATCCATTTTCCTGCAGATGCCTGGACTCATCCTTCCTATGGCTGAAAATCCTCCATCGTGTACCTAGGCCACATTTCTTTGTTTCCTTATCTGCCGACAGGCATGGCTGACTCCTTGTCTTGGGTCCTGCAAATGGAGCCTCAATAAACACGGGTACGCAAGCATCTCTTTTTATGTTGACTTTATTTCCTTCATCTATATACCCAGGAGTAGTACAGCAGGATACACGGTAGTTTTATTTTTGGTTATCTGAGCAACTGCAATACTGTTTTCCACAGAGGCTGTACTAATTTGCATTCAGACCAGCAGCATATAAAGGTTCTTTTTCTCTGCAGCCTTCGCAACCTGAGGCTCCACTGTTGTGGCTGAATGGCGTTTCCTCGTCCGGATGGATCACATTTGCTTATTGAGAGACACTTTGGTTGCCTCTAGTTTAGGGAAATTATGAAAAAATCCTGCAGTAAACAGTTATGTACAAATTTTTTTTGTGGATATTATTTTTTAAAACCTATCGGTAAATCCTAGGAGCACAATTGCTGGCTCACATAAAAAGGCAGTAAGAAATTTTGGCACACTGTCTTCTAAAGTAACTGTCAAGTTTTTACTCTCACTATTAATGAATGAAGTTCTGAGCCAATGCCAGCATTTGGTACTCTCGAGGATTTTATTTTGTATAATTTGCATTTTAGCTGTTCTAATGGGCATGTGTGGTATCTCTCACAATTCCTTAATAATAAATGACACTGAGTATCTTTTTACACACACACAGACACAGAGTTAGATATCTATTCAGATCTTTTTGCTTTTTTTTTTAATTCTATTTTAATGGTACATTTTATTTATTTATTTTTTAAAATAGTGAGCCACTTTATTTTCTTTTCCATGGTGCTGGGGATCAAACTCCATGCCTTGTGCTTGCAAGGCAAGCACTCTAACCACTGAGCTAAGTCCCTAGCCTAATGGATCATTTTAGATGTTCATAGTGATAATGTTCATATTAGGGGATTTGTACTTGTACACAATATATCTTGCTGCTTCTTTTTTCCCTGTTCCCCTCCCCTTCCTTCACCCTTTCCTCCCTCCTTACTTACAAAGGCTTTATTTCCATTTTTTCCTTCTATTCCTTATCTCTCTTGTCCCTCCTTTCCTTCCCCCTCCCCCTCCCTTGTTCTGCTTCCTATTTGAACACATTCTTCCCTTTCCTAGTATAATACATTTTAGTCTTTATTTACACTTTCAGTTTCTCACACCAGAAAAACAGTGCGGTATTTAAACCTGTGTGTCCGATTTATTTCACTTGAGAGTGTGGTCTCAAGATGCATCTATTTACCTAGAAATAGCTCAAGTTTATCATTCTTCATGGCAAAGTAGTACTCCATTGGATAAAAAACCCACATTTTCTTTATCCATTCCTCAGTTGATGGGCATTTGGGCTGTTTCCAAGATTTAGCTATTACAAACTGTGCCACTATAAACATGGTTGTGCATATATCGCTGCAGTATGATGCTTTTAATTCTTTTGGGAAGATACCAAGAAGGGGAATAGCTGAGTCAAATGGAACCTCTAGTTGTAGTTCGCTGAGGAATCTCCACACTGATTTCCACTGCAGTTACACCAGTCTACATTCCCACCAACAGTGGAGAAGGGTTCCTTTTTCTTCACAGCCCCTCTAGCATTTGTTATTGGCTGATCTGTTGATAACAGCCATTCTTTCTGGAATAGGATGGCATCTCTGTGTTGTTTTAATTTGCGTCTTTCAAGTGAACAGTGATGTTGAACATTTTTTTCCATGCATTTATTTGCCACTTGTACTTCTTCATCTGAGAAGTGTCTATTCATTTCAGTTGCCCACTTTTGGATTGGGTCTTTAAATTTCAGGGCTCTGAGTTTTTTGAGGTCTTCATATATTTGAGATATTAGTCCTTTGTCAGAGGAACAGCTGGCAAATATTTTTTCTGACTCTGTGGGTTGTCTCTTCACTCTGTTGGTGGTTTCTTTTACTGTGCAAAAGCTTTTCAATGAGACTAGATCCCAGTTGTTGATTCTTTGTGATATTTCCTGGGAAATTGAGGTTTTCTTCATAAGTCCTTGCCTACATCTATGTTTTGTAGAGTTCTACCTATTCTACCTTAACAGATTTAGTGTTTCTGCTTTAATATTTAGATCTTTGATCCACTTTGATTTTAGCTTAGTGCATGGGGAAAGATATGGGTCTAGTTTTAATCTTCGGCATGTGGAAAGCCAGTTATTGCAGCGTCATTTATTAAAGAAGCTGTCTTTCTTCCAGTGAGGTTGTTTGTCCCCTTTGTCAAAGATAAGGTGACTGAGAGTGTTTGGACTTGTTTCTTCATCTTCTAATCTGTTCCATTGGTCTTGGGGTCTATTTTTGTGCCAGTACCATGCTGTTTTTATTACAGTAGATTTGTAATAAAATTTCAGGTCAGGGATTGTGATGGTCCCTGCTTTGCTTTTGTTGCCCAGAGCTGCTTCTGCTATTCTAGGTTTCTTTTGGTTCTAAATGAATTTTAGGATTGTTTTCTCTAATTCTGTGAGGTATGTTATTAGTATTTTAATTGCGATTGCATTAAATCTGTGTAACAGTTTTGGGAGTATGGCCATTTTCACTATATTGGTTCTTCCTACCCAGGAACAAGGGATAGCTTTCCATTTTCTGATATCTTCTTTAATCTCTTTTTTCAAAGTACTGTAGTTTTCGATGTATGGATCTTTTACTTCCTTTGTTAGATTGATTCTGAGGTACTTCAATTTTTTTTATATGCTCTTGTGAAAGGTGTTATTTCCCTCCTTTCTCTCTCAGGGAGTCTGTTGTTTGTGTACAGAAATGCTATTGATTTCTGAGTGTTGACTTTGTACCCAACTATGCTGCTGAATTTGGTTATTAAATCTAGAAATATTTTAGTGGAGTTTTTGGGGTCTTCTATATAGAGTATCAAGTCATCTCCAAATAGTGATAATTTAACTTCTTCCTTTCCTGTCCTTATTCTTTTTATTTCTTTCTTTTGTGTAATTCCTCTAGCTAATGTCTCATTTTTTTAATTTACTTTTTTTTGCTTATTATTTAGAGTTCTTTGTATTTTTTGCAAACAAAACCTTTATCAAATACATGTTTTGTAAATATTTTCTATCAGTCTGTTTTAAAATATTCCATAGCTTTTGTGTATAATTTTAATTGAATTAAATTGGTTAATGAAGCCCAACATAAAGATCATCTCTTTCAGGGACAGGGTATTTGATGTCGTATCTTAAAAACTCAGCATTAAACCAAGGGTCACCTTAATTTTATTTCATGTTATCTTCTAGAATGTTTTAAGTTTTGTGCTTTACATTTAGAGCAGATGTGTTGAGGTTTTGTGGTGTGCGTGTGTTAACAATGTCTGTGTATTAGCCTGCTTATAATGAAATATCAGAGATTGAGTGGATTAAATGCCAGGACTTTATTTTCTGGCAGATCGGAGGCTGGAGCATACCAACTCAAGGTTCTAGTGGACTTAGTTCCTGGCAAGGACTCACTAGACGGTAGGGGGCCATCTTCTCATGTGTCCTCATTCGAATTTCTCTTTCTTCCTGTTTTGTATGGCCACAGTATTCCCAAGTAGAGCATTGCCTTTATAACCTTCTTAGACCTTAATTATTTCTTTTGAAAGCTCCATCTCCAAATTTAGTCTTATTGGAGGTTAAAACTTCATGCATAAGCTTTAGGGGTGGAAGCTGGACAAGTTTGCCATAATCTTCACTGCAAAGTCCACCTGTTCATATTAAGCACAGCTAAAGTTCTGAAAAGAAATAAGCCTATAAAAGTTCTCTTTCATTCTTCTCCAGTCTATTTGGTTTCTTACTATTTCACTTCCAACTGTCTGATCAGTTCTACTCTTTTTGGAAAACTGGAAAGATAATTACCATGTTATCTTAGCTTTTTGCTTTAACATCTCTTTGGCCATGGAATGCACAGAAGAGATTTCTAGGAAGATAGTGGCCTGAGGAGCTTTGCTACTTCTCCAGTTTTGAATCTGCCTTTCTTGCACTCAAAGGCAGTAAGCTGTGGGTGATGCTGGAGCATTGTGAAGGTCCCAACAGTGATAGCCAGGACATGAGACCCAGGACAGCAGCATTGAGCGTCTGCAATCAAAGGTTCTGGGCAAGGAAAGCTCCATACCAGAAAGCAGCTGCTCATCCCACCGAGGACACAGCTGAGCACTGAGTGGCACACCTGCCTCCCTGTCCTTAGAATATACAACCGCTCCATCTGCAAGCCCCTCCTGAGCCTAAAAAGACAGGGACCCTGGGAGAAAGCAAATTAGTGTCCGTGCAGCCATAGTCTGTCTGCTGCTATACAGCCAGCCGTGGAGTTAGACTAAGATGACAGCTCACATAGCACCCAGGAGTGGGAGAAGAGGAGGAAGGAGAGAAACAAAGGGGTTTAAAAGTCTCATATTACTGATTTGGAATATGCAGTGGTTTGAAAGAAGCATATTATGGGAGACAGTGAATTTTTTCTTAGGAAAGAAGCCTTCAGTTAGTAGTATGGAGATATATGTCTGATAAAAATCTCAGGGAAAATTTAAAAAATATTTTAAATGGAAATTGTATGTGCATTTATGCCAAAACCATGCTGCTTTACTAGAGCTTTGTACTATTTTTAAGCCAGGTAGTATAAGGTTTCCTATTTGTTTTCTCAAGGTAGCTTTGGTTATTCAGGGTATTTTGGGGCAATAGATCTTCACAAGACAAAATTTAAAATGATATACATTAAACAGAAAAAAAAGATTCCAAATAGTTAATCTAACATGCAAGAAAGAATAGTGCTTAAAAAGAACAGTAAATATATGAATAAATCTAATCAAATATTGGCTATATAGACCTAAATTTGTATAGGGTTAAAAAAGTAAAAGTTAGAATTAGAGTACATGAAAATAATACAACGTTAGTTAGATAAATGGTTGGAGTTGCAAAGCTTTAAGGTCTAGATGGGTAAGGCATGCAACTTAAAAACCACAAATAGAATAGAAATGCAGCGTGTAACATCCAAACTCTGCCACAGACTTTAACTCTCTATTATCAAATAAATAGAATTATACTCTTAAAAGTTAGCTTACCTTTTAGATTTCATACAAAAAGTAGGCAAATAATGAGTGTGAAGGTTAGAATAATAACATTAACAATCAAGGTATATTGTATATCAGTAAAACACCGGCCCAAACCATGGTGAAATAGACATTATTTGTAATCACAAGGAATGATCACCAAAATTAATATCGTATTGGCCAAAAAACAAACCTAGGCTAGGTCATTCTCATCTGAAATGCAATTATATTAAAAATCTACAATCAAAATATAACTATAAAGTATAATAAAATATGTTGGTACAGTTAAGAAACACTTCCAATAAGACATAAGCCAAGATAGGGTAAGAAAACAAAATAATGAAAGTTATAAAGTACCGTACAACCTTGATTTACAAGCATAATTCATTCTGACAACATGCTTGTAATCCAAAGCACTTGTATATAAAAGCAAATTTCTCCATATGAAATACTGGAAACTCAGGTGATTCGTTCCACAACCCCAACATATTCATATAAAATGATTAAAATACTGTAATATGATACAGAGTAATAAAGAAAATACAAAATGCCAAGAAAAATAAACAAAATAACCTTCGTGGCTGGTGTGAGGGAAATAAGAGAGAGGAGGGTAGTTGCACAGGACGACTTTTCACTTTCACTAGTGGAATCCCTGCTATCTGCTGGCTCAGTGGAATCCTTTTCTTTCAGTGCAGCTTTGATAAGGAGCCTGTCCAATGACACTTGCTTTTGCTGCCCTTTGAGGGTTTTCTGGAAACGTGACATTGCCTCGGTGTTAAACAGATTCTTTGATCACTCTGCTACAGCTTGATTCAGATGGTGTATTTCTACAAATTTTGCACAGTTTCCCCCATTTTATGCATCTCCTTCATCTCATTTGCAGTGAAGGATTCCTCCGCCTTTTCCTCCTCCTCCTCTGCTGATGAGATCTCCATTACCTCTCGCTGCTGGGAAATGATCACCCGCCATCCCAGAGAGGGAAAGAGACAGACAGACAGACATCAATCGTTTATCAGGTTAAAATCTATTAGAAATATTTGCTGGTCTTATGGAACACTCACAGAACAAGTTACTCACAATACATGGTGTTGCTATAATTCAGTAATA
>PVJO010028748.1:0-17694 GCA_004026905.1 Hystrix cristata
ACCCAGTGCTGGGCTGTGTCCCCCTCCTCCACAGCGATTTCCTTCTCACCCTTCTTGGCTTCTGAAACCATGTGTCAGGCTACCTTCTTGTACCAAGAATGCATCCTTTACCACACTTAAACTGTGACATTCCACGCTGGATAGACCTCCCATGTCAATATCTTCCTATTTGTCTCAGTGTCTAATGCCTTGTCCTGGCAAGTCTTGTACAGATATCCTCCTTAACAAGCTTAGCATCTTTTTCCGTCATAGCTTTCTGTAATGTGTTCATGATAATTTTTGTGAATTAATATTCTCTCTTCTCTTGCTTTTTACAATTTCAATTTCTTTACTCATTAATCTGAGGTTTGAATACACTTTTAGTCCACATATTACTTTTCAACAATGACTGGTTATTTTTTCATTATAGGTATTATACTGCTGAAAAATAACTCTTTTTGTTTAGATCCATGGTCTTGTATTTTGTGCTTTGATCCTTTATTTTTTAAGTTGGTAAATTCTTGTTTCTTTAGCAATCTCTTTTACTGACTCTGATACTCTTGAAATTTTTTGAACTCCCTTTCTCTGGCTTATGTGTCTTCCTAAATGAGTCAGTGAGTCTAGCAAATCAGATCCTATTACTGAAGTTGTCTATATGTCCACACATTCCCAAGTCCCCTTTGGTAAGGCATCATCCTTTCTGTGGTTTACTGTGGTAGGAACACACAAGTCTATATACCTCCACTGAGGGAAGGAACTTGGATCTTGGATAGTCCTTCAGGTTCCTCAGTTTTCCTGCAGGAAGAAAAACTATGTGGCTTGGGAAAAGCAAGGCAGAATAAAGTGATGAAGTGGAATAACATGTGATACAGTTGTGAAGTAAGGACCTGAAAATAAGATTGAAATTTAACTTGAAAGACAAGCACTCTGCATTATTTTTTGAGGGGGAGGGGTCCTGGGGATCAAACTCAGGACCTTGTGTTTAGTAGGCAATTGCTCTACCACTGAGCTAAATCCTCAACCCCTCTGCATTATTCTTAGCAGTCATTCTGACCTTTCCTTTGATGATGACTAAGAAATCCATTATCATTTTCATATTTTTCAGTTTGATTATTTTGTTTCTCACAAAATCTTTTTGATTTCTGAGAAATCTTTTTTTTTAAATTATATTTTAGTTTACTAGTATATGTGTGTAGTACATGTTTGCTTTCCTTGTGAACAGTTGGTACACGTACATAACACATCTCAGTTCTTTGTTTCATTCCCTTTTTCTTGCCTTCCCTCCCCCCTCAACCCATCTTTTCATCCTCTTCCTTTTTATACATGTTTGTAGAACACAGTGTTTACATTCCTTGCATGGAGTTGGTAGATGTACACAACACATCCCAATTACTTTTTCCATCCCTCATGGAAAAAGTATCCAAGTATCCCCTGTGTCCCTTCCCCCTCCCCCTTCTCCCCTTTCCTCTTTCCTCTCCTTCTTTCTAATACCTTTCCCCTTTAAGAATTTTTTTTTTTTTGGGTCTAGGGATCGAACTCGGGGCTTTGATCTTGCTAGGTGAGCGCTCTACTACTTGAGCTAAATCCCCAGTTGAGAATCATTTATCTTCCTACTTCCTACTATCTATCTTTTATTTTACTTTTTATTTTTACCCTGAGTTTCTTATAGAAGAGGACCATGAAACCATGTGATATTTAAGCTTGTGTGTTTGATTTATTTTACTTAACATTATGGTCTCAAGGTACTTCCATTTTTTCTACAAATGACTCAAGTTTATTTTTATAGCAGATTAGTCCAGTGTATGATTTATTTTAAATTTAGATGTCTGAAGTAAATGTCATTTTGGATTTGTTTGGATTTCTGGGAAATTACTTAAAATAGTTGCAAAGATGTCCTCTCCATGACAGCCTGTGACACTCCCTTCTGGCTGGAAGAGCTTAGAAATATATTGTGAAAATGAAACAATTTGATTCTCATCAGCAACATAGTTTACTGCCTGTCTCCCGTGTGACTTATTTTTTCCACATTCTCCTTATACCTCAGAGATTCCATGGTCTCCCTCAGGCCATAGTCCATGGCATTGGCAACTTGGTTTAAAGGAACTTCCTCATACTCCCTTCCTCAGCATTTGTTGCTGGCTGTATGTGTTAATAGGCTTTCAATTGTCACATTGGCTCATTTGTTCTTTTGAACCTGATTCATAGCTTAGCTGAAATCTTTTCTCCCATATTAAGGCAGTCTAGAAAACTTAGGGGGATGTCTGTAAATTTCTGTAATTTGTCTCTATAAGTTTTGCTGGCTAGATGATTTTATAAAGGCACTCAGAAATATGAGGTCAGAAGAAGTTTTGCATTTTTTCTCCACTTACAGAGAAGCATTCTTTAAAAGAAAACAGATCAGAAAGCCTAGCACTAGAGATATTTCTTATCTACAAATAATGTGAAATTGGAGTGGTGTTTACAAAAACTTCCTTTTAAATTTAATGTAATATCACCAGTAATATACTTGAAAAATAACCATATTTCTGTTATAGATAATATTTGTTTTTAAACATAATATTTGCTTTTAAAATCTTTTTTCTTCTAGAAATTTGATCAGGAAAAAAATGCTTTGGCAAGCACAGGTAGACAAAAAATACTGCTATATAAATCTTAAATGTAAAGCCCATTCCAGAAAAAAAAAAAAATTCTTGTTTTAATTATTGAACCAGTCCTTTTAATTTTATGTGGTTGCTATTTCTAGATATTTTCAAGTATCCTCAAAATAACCAATAATTAAAAAAAAAAAAAAACTTAACCAGTTCTTGAAAATCATTATCAGTTAGTAAGCATTATATTAGACCTTTAAAATTATTTTATAACTTTGAAAAAATAAAACTCTGGAGATGATACATCAAAAGGAAATATTTTGTACTTAGTATAAAGGTGTCAGGAAACTTTTAGAAAAATCGATAGATACCAACTGCTATTGTACTTAGAATTACTAACAGATACATTACTCTTTTTCTTCTTTACTATATTTTTTCCAAGCAAGAATTTCAATTTTCATTCAACTACTAAGCTGTTGTGTGCAATCAACTTAGAAACATTCACCACTGATCTTATGTTCTCTCCTAATGTAATCACAAAATGAGATCAATATAAGAAACTTCCTGCTATTTTTGTGAGTTTTCTGTTTCCATGTCAAATGATTACTTGAAATCTTTCACTGTAGGAAGATGGCAATACTAACAATTTTGAAAAAGATGAATGCACTGCCAATATTGCTCCCTTTTTTATTAACAAAAACACAAAATGGCATCTTGTCTGAACTGATATTTATGATCACAGTGCAACTAAACAAGTTGTACTAACTACATCTTTCCAGGTAGTTTAAACACCCACATTCCTGTGACATGTGTTCGTTCAAACATTCATTACTGATATAAAAGATGTACAGGGCTGGACTCAGCAGTATAAAAATAATTTGGGAGTGTAAAGCATTCATTGATTTTGAAATCTGTGCTAGTATTTTATAATGTATTTATAGTAGTTTGATATAATTCATTTATGGTAGTTTTGCTTGTGTGAAACATTTTAATTTTAGATTCACTTTCAGTAATGACTACTTGGGGGCTGGGGATTTAGCTCAGTGATTAGAGTGTTTGCCTTGCAAGCACAAGGCCCTGAGTTCGATTCCCAGCACACACACAAAAAAAAATTAAATCAGTAATGACTAGTGCTATATGGTGTTTCTGTTTTTTTTTTCTTTGTAAATATGGCAGGTTTTATTTTTCTAGCAATTTGTTCATTTTAGGTATGACTTTAGAAAACATTGCTATAAATATTACTAAAGCATCGTTCTACAGTCTTTCAATTCTACAAAATTTGTAGTGCGACTTGTTTTAATTACTATTTATCTGTGCCGTTTATTTCTATTTTTGTGGTCTATCACATTGGAATTTATCATTTTCATTTGTTTTTAAAAATCAAATTTAGGGGTTGGGGATTTAGCTCAAGTTGTAGAGAGCTTGCTTGGCAAGCTCAAGGCCCTGAGTTCTATCCCCAGCACCTCCACAATAAACTTTATACTCTGATGAGATTTTCTATTATACTTTTGTTTCAAAGTCAATGTGTTAATTCTATATTTATTTTCATTTTTCTACTTTTAAAATTTTGATTCCTGAGTTAATTTTTTTTCACTTCTTCAGATTGATACCTAGAGTGTTGATTTTTATTCTTTTTTCACTTCTAATATTTGCATTTTAATTTTAAATGCAACTTTAGCATCATTTCATACATTTTCATATGTGGATTTTTTATTCAGTTCAAATTAATTGGTACTTTGCAGGTTTATTAGTAAATTTGTTTCTTGTATTCAAGTACTTGGAAATTGGAGTGAAGTTTCTGAATCTTATCTCTCTAACAGAAATAGATGAAGATTTGTACAACTCAGGTTGATACATCTTAATTGTTATAAAGTCCACAGTTTCTGCATTTTCATCATTCTTCATGATGACAATTATCATGGAAACTATATTACTCCTTCACCAGATACCACTTACATATTTTGTATGATTTCATGGAGGAGGCAGAAAAATGCTCTATGTTTATTTCAGACGAATCAATATTGTATCTTGGAACAAAAAAGACCCATAGTGGATATACCATAATGGTTTAATTCAAATACATTTGTTACTAATATAAGAAATTCTTACAGGTTTTCTGAGAAAATTTTATATAATAAGCATTCATATTATTTTTAAATTTTGCATAAGCTTGCTTTCAATTCTGTGTCAATCATTTTCCCATTCATTAATTCATTTATTTCTGTCTGTACTTTTTAGATTTATATTACTTTATTTGAAACATGGTTTGTTGTATTTGTAAAGCAAATCAACAAATAGCACATTTTAAAAGTTTTGCATTTACAGATGGCCTATACACATTTTGTGTTAAATTCTCACAGAATAGATTAAAATACAGTAGATAAAGTTTCTATTTATGTACATGTTAAAATGAGATGATCCTAACATGTAATCAGTGACTTAACACCTCAAACATTCAATGTCCAAATACAATTAGGAGAGTAACAAAATGCCAGAGCAACCACATAATTCACAACTTGACCATAGCTGGTATTCAGTGAATGTATATATGTTCTCCCACCTTGTACATACATGATGTTATAATTTCTCTCTGAATTTTCTTTTCTTCTGTTTATTTCACTAAATCATAAAAGAATTAAAAAAATTAAAGTTCCATTAAAGAAATAGACCACCAAGAAACAAAGCACAACTCAGAGGGTTGGATAACTCAGGTTTATTACACTGGTCAGCACAGAGGATTCTGTTCACACTCCAAAATCAGCCCTGAACACAGAGACTATAAGATTTTTACAATATTTTAATTCTGGGTCTGTAAATTCAATTTTAGTTTATTGCTAAATGTTCTACTTCTTGGAAACTAGGCAACTAAGTGGCCCTATTAAGCAAAACTATGGAGGTGGAGCCAACAGTCAGGGGAGGTGTTGGGTCTAGGTCATGGGCAAGTGTGTTTACAGAAGCAGAAGGCCAGGATAAGGTTACAGTTATGATTGGCTGAACTTTCATTCTAGTTGGAGGAGATATTGACCTGAGTCTTTCCATATCACCCTCCCCGCCACTTTGATGCTTTTCTATATAGTTTACCTCAAAGAGAAGCATCAGAAAATATCTTCAGTGCCAAAAGTGTGGCATCCCATAAGGCCAGAATTTGTGCTGTAAACTTTGTATCTATTAAGGACTCTATTGTGCCTGAAATGGATTCCATAGAGGTGACCTCAACAAGCACATTAACAGAAACTGCCATAGTAAAATTAGCTGATACCAACAAGGCATCTTTCAAGTAAGAGAAAGGCAGTGGAAAGAAAAATATTTTCCCCATAACTCTAGTTGGCCAGTGCAACTTCAGCCAGACATACGGTGAAGAGCAAGGTAAAGATTATAATGCTAGTAAAGAACAAAAGATAGCAGTATATTTTAACATGAGAATTTAGAAGACATAGACAGCAAATATGTCTCACAGCATCATTGACTGCTCAGGCTTCTGTCATGCATTCTGTCAGTTTCCAGGCCTAAGCCCGGAGCAGGGCTGTAGATTCCTCAAGTTTCTGCAGTGTGTAAACTGGTTAGCTCCCAGAGAGACCACAGCAGGGTCATTGTCCCTTTTCCTTTGAAGTGTCACTTTGAGCACCTTCTCCAGATCAATCGTAGTTGTCCAGGCCTCTGGACAACTTTTCCAATGAGATGGCCCTGCTGAACCTGGTATGATGAGTCCAATGCATAATGCCTGCAACCTTAAGAGTGGTGGCAGTGGTAAGAATGACAATATGAGGGCAGATCCACATGGCCAGGAGTGGTTCCTCTTTCAAATTTTGACTCACACTATATCTTCGGGCTCATATGAGTGTACCCAATTGCCAAGTGGGAGAGGAGCTCTTTCTAGGGTTTCACATGCCACTTGCTGAAAGATATGGCCCAGGGCCTGAAAGCAGTCAGGACAGGTCTAATTCTCCTTTCTGGTGTGGATTTCCCGTTGTCTACCAGAGAAGGGTGTGCCCCAACAGAATTTCAAATAGAGAGACCCCAGAATGTTTAGGGCTACATGTGACTCAGAGCAGGGACAGAGGTAATAGATCTAACCAGACTAACCCAGACTAACCCAGTTTCCTGTCATAGCTTAGCTAGGGTGCTTTTAAGGGTCTGGTTCAGGCACTCAACTTTCCCTGAACTTTGTGGGTAGTAGGCAGTGTGGAGTTTCCACTTGAGTCCCAAATTCCTTGCTACTCTTTGAGTTTCTATGGAGACAAGCACTGGTCTACTGTCTGATCCCACAGAGAGGGGCATTCCATACCAGAGAATGATTTCTTTGAGCAGGGCATTTGTCACTTCATGGAGGCTTTTCAGTGCAACTTGGAAAGGTCTTGACCAACTCAGAGTAAGCACAGACCAAGACTAACAAGTAACAGTAGCCCCACATAGCTTGACATCTGTAAAATGTCCTTCTAGGTCTCCAAAGGGCGAAGTCCTTATAGTGTGCATTCCCAAGGGTGACTTGGTCTGTGGCCAAAGTTGTTCTTTGCACAGGTCACACATTTGTGGCTGATATGGCCACATGATATTGGAAGTCTGGCCACAAAATAGAACCTGTTTAATAAGTCCTCCAGTGTAGTCTTTTCACAATGTCTCAGTTCATGATATTGAGACACTAACTGGTATGTGAGTCCTTGTGGGACAAAAATCCTTTGATCTGGTAGTTTCCACCAGGCTCCTCTGGTCTTTGATACTCCTTCCTCAGCTGCCCATTGATTTTCCTCTGTCTACTTTGGGTGTGTTAAGGGGAGTTCTGGGAGTAGCAGCACCTTGGCTGACAGCTGCAAGGTGTTATCCTAGTCTAATGTTGTGTCTGCCTCTTTGGATGCCTAGTCTGCCAGCCGGCTGCTGGTACTAATTGCATCTGCACCCTTTTACTACCCCTTGAAATGCATGACTGACACCTGGGATGGCTCCCAAATTACCTCTAATAGATGGAAGATGTCTTCCTTATTTTTTATGTCTTTTTCCCCTTCTGCAGAGCGTAGTCCTCTCTCCTTATAGATGTCTCCATGGACATGTAGGGCGGCAAAAGCATATTTTGGGTCTACAACATACATATTGACCTGTTTACCAGAAGTTCATCATGGGCCTCAGATGAGGGCCCACAGTTCTGCCCTCAGTGCAGTCCACCCTATCGGCAGTAGCTTAGCTTCTATCACCTCATATTCAGTGGTTCCTTTGTAGCCACTCTTCTGCATCTATTGTGAACATAACTCTTCCTGTCTGTGTTGAGTTTTAGGTCAGGTATTTGGATAAGCACATCAGTCAGATCTGGTCAGCTAGAATAATCTTCATCAATTATCTCTCCTGAGTCATGATCAGTGCCCAGCATCGTCAGGCAAGAGGGTCACTGGGTTCAGCATGCTCACAACCTCAAGACATATGCAGGGATTTTCACATAGTAACCCCTAGTATGAGCCATTGGTGCACTGTTCATCCACTTGTAGCTTTGGCTGTTCATCAGCATGATCACAACATGGGGTACTTTTACATTTATAGTTTGACCTAGGGTGAGTTTGTCTGTTTATCTGATTAGAATGACTGTGGCCACTAGTGCCTAGAGGCATGGGGGCCAGCCTGCCACCACAGTCTAACTGCTCGGAGGGGCAGGCTACCAGCCATTGTCAAGGCCCCACAGTCTGGATGAGGACCTCCAAGGCCATCTAGTTCTTCTTACAAAGAGGTTAAAGCCTCTGGTCACTCCTGGCAGCCCCCGGGCAGGGGCCAAGAACTCCAATTTCTCTCTCTCTTTATTTATTTATTTATTTATTTATTTATTTATTTATTTATTTATTTATTTAATTTTTTGGAAGGCTCCTTTGTGTTTGGGTCCCCAGTCCAGGGGGGATTTCTCTGGAATGGTGGTCACCTCATTCTGTGGCCAGGCTAAGGGTGAGTTTCCCAGTATACATATTTGGCAGAAACCAGCTGCACCCATGAATTCCCAGACTCCCCTTTTGGTGTTTGGTTGAGGGATCCTGAAAAGAACCTGTTTTCTTTCTGGTCCTATGTCCGGTGGCTTTTTGAAATCAGGATGCCAATGTACTTTACCTTCTGCTGGTGTATCTCTTCTTTCTTCCTGGAAACCTCATACCCACTGTCAGAGAGCAAAGTGACTAACACTCACCAGGTGCCTGCCCAGTAATCTTCTTGGGTTGGGCTAGTGAGCAGGAGGTCATCCACATACTGGAGCAGGGAATGATTCAGTTCATCTTCTGGGAAGGCAGTGAGTTCTGAAGCCAAGGCTTCCCCAGAAAAGCATGGGGAAATTAAATCCTTGTGGCAACTGGGTCCAGGTGAGTTGAGTTTCCATCCAGTTTTTGAGTCTTCGCATTGGAAGGCAAAGAGGGACTGGCTGGCTGGGGCCATTAGGAGATAGAAGAAGGTGTCTTTCAGGTCTAAGCAGGTGAATCAACTGGCTTGTGCTGGGAGGAGGCTCAGGAGTATGTATGGGTTTGAGACCACTGAAAACAGGGCAAAAATTGTGTTGTTCACAGCATGGAGATGCAGCACACTGTGGTGGTCATTTCCATCCGACTTCTTCCCTGGCAGGAGAGGTGTGTTTCTGAGTGACTGGCATTCTACAAGGGTCCTAGCCTCTTTGAGTCTCTGGATGTGGTTCTAGATACCCAGCAGCACTTCCCACGGGGACAAGATACTGTCTTTGTCTCACTGGGCTCCCCCAGTTCTATCATGAGAGAAATATGACTTTTTGCCATTCTGAGAGGGCCATTGTCTGCCCGCACTGTAGGGAATTCCTTCAGGAGTCCTGATGGGTTTAAATTCTTCCAATTCATGAGTAAAATGACACCATTCGGTCTCTTAGAAGACCATCAGTGCCATTATCAGAGTTTCCCTGTGTCCTAGGGTCAGGCTAGCTGGCTTCCCAGAGGCTAAGCTAATTTGGTCCCCCAGTTTAGTCAGCGAGTCTCTTCCCAGTAACAGGATAGAACAATCTGGCAGGAGACCCCCAAGCTGACAGGCTCTGGACTGGCAAAAAAGTTGGGTGCCTAAACACTGGTTGCCCCCACAATGGTTGTTTCTTGTCCTGTAAATGGGGCCACTGGCTTGGTAACCACTGAATGCTCCACTCGTTTGCCCACCATGAAAGTCATTGGGTGGTCCTCCACTTTCATCTCTACCATGAGCTCTCGGGGGCCTAGGAGCAAGGCACCTGTTCTTTCCTATTCTGAGTCCATCCAGCCAGGTCCACCAGGTCTTGGGGGATTGGCTTAGGTTTGTACTTTCCCTTTCTGGCTGTTGGCTTCCCCTCGAAGGAGGACAAGCTTTCCTTGCAGTTTTGACACTCTTTCTTCCAGTGGTCAAATTCCTTGTAGTAGGTGTATTGGTCTTGTTGCAGGGGCTGATGCTTCTTGGTCCCTTCAGTCTTTTGTGGTAGGCAGAACTTCTTGATTGGGTGAGAATACCCAAGTGCTGCCTCCAGGAAAAACAGTTTCTGTTTCATGCATCTATCTGCCTCCTTCTCAGACTCCCAGTCCCGATTAATAAAGATCTTGTTGGCAATTTCCAGCAGCTGTGTCATATTCATTCCTGCAAATGACATCTAATTTTTGGAATTTCTTCTGGATATCAGTATATGACTGGAGCATGAAGACAGTATCGACCATTCGCTGGTTCTCATGTGCCTCCAGACCAAATGGAACATAGATGTGCGATGCTCTGCAGACCCTCTTATAGAAATCAGAGGGCAACTCATCAGCCTTTTGAGTCACACCAGCTGTCTTAGACATTTTGGTCAGCTTCTTGGCCCCAACGTGGAGTCCTCTGAGAAGGGATATCTAATAATGCTCCAAATTCACACATCCTTTCCCAGTGTTGGAGTCCAATTGCGGGTCTTCTTCTGGAGCAACTGTCCTACCCTGAGCCTCTGCATCTAGCTGCCCAGCTGGTGCCTGTTCTTGGAGCCATTTGTGATCTGCCAGCATGATTTGTCTTCTCTCTACCGTGTTAAGGATGGTGAGATACATGTCCAATTTATTTCACTTGAGAGTATGGTCTCAAGATGCATCCATTTACCTAGAAATATCTCAAGCTTATCATTCTTTATGCCAGAGTAGTACTCCATTGTATAAAAAAAAAAAAAACACATTTTCTTTATCCATTCCGCTGTTCGTGGGCATTTGAACTGTTTCCAAGATTTAGCTATTGCAAATTGAGCCAGTATAAACATGCGTGTGCACATATCACTGTGGTATGAAGCTTTTAATTCTTTTCGGAAGATACCAAGAAGGGGGATAACTGGGTCAAATGGAATCTCTAGTCCTAGTCCCCTGAGGAATCTCCACACTGATTTCCATAGTGGCTGAACCAGTCTACACTCCCACCAACAGTGGAGAAGTGTTCCTTTTTCTCCACAGCCCCTCCGGCATTTGTTATTGGCTGATTTGTCAATAATAGTCATTCTTTCTGGAGTGAAATGTAATCTCAGTGTCATTTTAATTTGCATCTCTTGAATGACCAGTGATGTTGAACATTTTTTCATATGTTTATTTGCTGTTTCTACTTCTTCATCTGAGGTGTATATTCATTTTTGCTGCCAGATTTTGGACTGGGTCTTTAAATTTGGATCTTTAATTTTTTTGAGTTCTTTATATATTCGAGATATTAGTCCTTTATTGGAGGAATAGCTGGCAAATTTTTTTTCCCACTCTGGTGGCAGTCAACTGATGTCAGCCAGTTGGTTTGAAATAAAGTTTCTAGGAAGTCAGTCAGAGCTTGGGGATTCTCAAGGTATGGTGTTTCCTGTTTAGAAGATCAATGGTGCTGAAGGGCTGGTAGTACAGAATCAGTCGCCCTTCCTGCACAGTGCCATCTGGGTCAATTTGTGGAGTACCTCTTGTCTCTCAGAAGAACATTTGTAGAGTCAGGGGCAATTGAGAAGATTCAACCATTTCTGCATAGGTTCAATGAGCTCAGGACTGGCACTCAGTGGCTCAGTGGTGGTAACAACACGGAAGGAGGAGTGTTTTCTTGCAGGGGTCCTTGGGTACCTGCTGATGCCAGGGGAGCCACGAGGATATAGGTGGAGGCAGCAAGGGGTCCTTTTCAGTGTCACCTTAGTCAATGTGCTTGGACAACTTAGTCTGATGGGTTCCTTTCAGTAGCTGAGCCACAAAGACCCTACACTGTCCCTGCAAGTTAGCAAAGAGCCAGACCCAAGGGGGCAGAGTCTGGGCAACCTGTAGCTAGGAATCCATGTAAGAGAACTGATCAGGGTATCCAGGATCCCCAATTACCACTCGATAGACTGCCAGCACCACTGGGACACAGAGTGTTTCCTCAATGGGCAAGCATATGCCAAATGCGGGTCATTCTAGTTCATAAAGAGTATGGAACTTCCCCGGAGACAACTTAACAGCATATTGCCCAGAGAAACCTTCTTAAAAATTCTTAATCATGCAATCTAGAACTGTAGGTTTTGAAGTGGCATTCCCCATGATCTAGGCAGTCAAGGCAATAAATGACCTAATCAAGGATTGACCTGCCTGAAGTTCTTCCTCAAGTGCCTAGAGCCTATGTGGCTGTGGAGTCTGCACTCTTCGAAATTGTTGAGTTCCCAGAAGGCATAGCCTAAGATTCGATTAAGGACTGCCTTGGGTGCCAAGTCCTTTAGGGTTTTGGGTCCCAGGGGAGGAGAGTAGACCCACTACAGATGGATGTGTGTTGGTCCAGGTCCTGAGAGTGAAGGAAAGATAATAGGGGTAGCTGAATAAGGAGGCCTGGGTGGGGGAGGCATGGGGTAGAAAGGAAAAGGTGTGAAAGAGTCCCACAGGCCCGTGCACCAGATCCTCCTTATACTGGGGAGCCATTAGGAATGCACCTAGAACAGCTAGGCAGTGACAGAACACATGATAGAGCAAAGATGTCTCCTTGTGTGGTTGCAACCAGAGGTCCAGGGGGAGTTAGGCTATCCAATTCACCAAATTCTCCATTTTAAAGACTCCTTGACAGAAGGGGCTGGTTGCAGGGAAAATCCTATCGTAAAGAGAAGGTCCCTCATCTCTGGGGTCAGGCAGAGATCAGACAAACCCTGGTAAAAATGATGGCCCCACCAGTAAGGGCAGAAGGGTTGTTTGGACATAGAGGGGTTCTTATCTTCTTTCATTTTTTCTCCCTCACTGGTGGTCTCTCCCTGTGTCAGTGATGCAAGACAAACAAAGATGGGAGTCCCCAGAGGAGACCACTCAGGTGCCCACCTGATCTTGTTCCTCACAGGAGCTTAGGTACCTCTTGGCTAAGGTACTCCCCCCCATAATCCCAGGCTTGGTCAGCACTCCCTATTACAGGGAGGTGAGTCACCTTTATGCCACATGATGCCATCATGGAACTGTGGGTTAAGGAGCACTTGGAACCAGCATTCCAAAGGCCATAGAGCCACAGACTTGAACCTGAGATGCAAGCTAGTCAGGCCACTCGGTCACACACACACACACACACACACACACACACACACACACACACAAACACTCGGTTTATCACAGAGCTTTTCCCCTTTGGGAAGGTCCTTAACTGATGGCCTCCCAATTAGAGGGCTATGAGAGTTGATCAAGTTCACCTTCTGTCCAAGGTTGGGCCTGACTGGGGCCTGGATCCTGTGACCTTACCTTATCTTGAAGTCCCAACCAGAGAGTTGGTTTGTCTCTCTTTGGAGTCTGGCTGGGGATAGTTGCTGCAGAGGTGCAGGACCCCCAGTGAAGGAGGACCTGGAAACAGTTGGGCAGCACCACCTTATTCGGTTCCAGGGCCCCTTTGGCCGAGCAGTCTCTGATCCCTGGTCCAGTGGTTCAAGAGGTCAGTACAATTCATTTCCCAGTCAGAACCAGAAATGTTGCAGAAACAAACCACGGAGAAACCAAGCGCCTCTCAGAGAGTTGAAGAACTCAGGTTTATTTTGCTGGCAGTCCCAGAGGAGTTAGCACTCCAAAGTCTGAGCCTCAAGTACAGAGAGTGCAAGGTTTTTATAATGTTTTAGTTCTGGGTCTGTAAGTTAAATTTTAGTTTGTTGCTAGATGTTCTACTTCTTGGAAACTAGGCTACTGGGTGGCCCTATTGAGCAAAACCATGGAAGTGGAACCAATAGTTGCCAGGAGAGATCAGGGTTAGATCAGAGGTCAGAGTATTTACAGAAGCAGAAGACAAGGATAAAGTTAGAGTTATGACTCACCAAACTTAAACTGGAGAGAGAGAGGATGTTGATGCTGAGTCTTTCTATATCATTACAGAAAAAATAAAAAAAGAATTGCTCAAAGTATGCCATAATCTATAATTCATTGCTATAATTTTATTTGTTTGAACTTTATATTGTTCCTAAATTCCTCTCCTACTAAAAAAAAAGTAAATCTCAGTGACTATAAACCTGTTATACCATTTATAAAGTAGTCATGTCTTATACCAAACATTAATAGAAATACTAGATGAGAAGTAGAAATAAAGTAATACCTCAAGGGTATTAATAGCATACTGACAGATTTTACTAGAAAGAGACTCTTGAAACTTATATAAACATATTTTTAATAAACTAATGAATGCAAAAAGTAGTGAATTCTCATCATATTGTGGGTACAGAAATTTAAACTTTTCATGTTAACAGTGGAGCAAAATTCTATTTCCATACATTAACAATTTACTTGCCCTCATAGCATATAAGCAAGTAATGGGTGAATTAGTTTATATTCTACATAAATCATTTACACGGTGCCTCTATTATTTCATTCTTTCTTTCCAAAACAATATATACAAGATATTGTAAATATATAGTGTACATATAAAAACACATTTCAGGATATTTTTTGGTCACCTGAACCCATAATTTTAAGAAACTAAAATTAAGTTGAAGTTATTTTAACAGCATAGTCATATTCCTTCTTGACTTGGTCTTGTATTTCTAATGAGTGCCGCTATCTTTGTTGCTCTTATCAATAAACTTTTATGAAGGTACTTATTTGATTGGTCTTCATACTTGGGCAAAACAAATGTTTTCTTTGCAGTTTATAATTTCTTTGTACTTTGTTAATTCCTATTTCTTTATTTTATGATTAAAATTTCACCACTCTTCAGACATTTTATTTTATAATTTACTTTTTCAATGTTACTTTTTCAATGTTGTTTCAGCTAAGAGTTGAGAGGAAACATTTAATTATGCACTAACATACTATATTATAGAATTAATAAGTTCATCAATTCAATGTCTATTGAGCAGTTTCTATTTAACTGTTACTAGATACAACTGAGTTGGAAGGTTTTTAACACATTATAAATGAATAACAGCTTTCTTACTTTCTCTTCTGAACACAGAATTGTCATATTATAAAAGCCAAATTTTTAATCAGTAACAAAGTGTGGGGGTGTTGACCAGAGATACACAGGAGATGGATGTGGAGACTCAAGGGGCTTTTAGAGCCACAATCCTAAAACCTCCCAGAGTGCATGGTTAGTGATTAAAGAGAGCCTACTGGGCAACAAGTCGCAGGAGGATCAAAATGTACTTCATTAAGGAGTGGATGCTCTGGTTTTTGTCTTCCCCACACTACTTTAGTATTTAAATCGGTCCCAGAGTCAGTCACTCATTAGACCCTCCTCACCATCTGCTGTCCTTCCCCTGTCACCCTCATGAGTTCCTGCCCCAATGCCTTTCTTTTTGCTTTGATCCTCACGTCCCACTTCTATCAATAAAGGACCACAGAGGCTTCAGTTCAGGACTGCAATCTGACACTTTCTCTTGCCGAGGAGTCTTGATTAATGGCAGTTTCTCTGGGCCCTCTTGGAGTATGGATTGGACACTAACTCCAAGAAATTTTGCATAATTTTTCATCGTTTTGCCCTCCACCATGGCTGCAAACTGTGACAAAGAAGCTCTTTTCTGGAAATTGTGAGAATTGTTTATGGCACTTCCACTTCTAATTAGCTTTGTCAATTCCAAATACAACCACCGGTTTTCTCATATAGCCAAATATTGGTGCTGTTAAATAATGTACACATTGAATTGTTTCTCTCGTATAAGAAACCGTAATGGTAAATAAGTACAAAGACGGGTAACATATATAAAAGGAAGGTAATATACAAAAAAGAGGAGTATTAGAAAGAGAGAATGGGGAAACACAGGAAGGGAAAAAAGGAAAGAAAGGGGAAAGGGAAATCATGAAGAAATGTGAATAAACATGTTGTAAATAGGGATGGAGGAACAGAGGGGAGTGGTGGGGAAGAGAGGAAGGACCAACATGGATCATGTACAGGTACAAAATAAATGTGATAAATGTGATCATTATATGTGCAATGTACCAATACGTGTTCTTGGCTAAAAATAATAATAACAATAATAAAAAATGTGACAATCACACAGTATGTGAAACAAACAAAGAAAGAAACGAACAAAAACAAATGAACAGTGAGAAATCTACCAAGTTGAGTTTATTGGAAACTAATATATTGATGAGGCATAGTCACTCCTGGAAGAATGTTGTTTTCACATATGGATTTCAAGGAATATAACTACCAAGGGTTGGTCAGTTTTCACAGGGATGAGATGTCACTGTAGAATGATGAGCCTGCCATTGGGTTAACATTGAAAAGTACATTCACTGGAATAAGGGCAGCAGTATAATTTGAAAAGCTTAGTGCAAAATGAAAAAATTTGGATGTTTATCTTTCAAAAACAAGTGAAAACTCTTTTTTTCTTTGTTTCCTGTGTACTCTCTCAATCTGTCACAGCATTTTCATAGTTCTGTATAATTTATTCCTCCCTGGAGACTATAATAATGAAATATTGAGAATCACCTCAGGAACATAGACTGGCAGTTGGTACTGGGGTCATGAATAAGCCAAGCATACAAACTCTGACCCATACTTTACTGTTCTACCCAACTTTATTCATAAATTCAAAAATCAAATTAAATATTACAAGGTAATGGCCATACAGTATGATATTCTAAGGGTTAGACTCCTTCAGTGTTTTGAGTTGTATGTTGCTATACTGAGCACATACTCTTAAAACTGGCCCTAAATTAGAGTGGGGCTTTTGTCATGGTTGTTTTTGTGTTCTTCCTTCTTTTTCTGATTGACAAAAATTGGAAGAAATGTGCTACCATTGCAAGCATCTTTACAGGGGTATCTTCACAGGTGTGAACTAAACTGTTATAGATTAGTTATCATGCTTACCTGTTCCCATTACCATAGACATCTGAAAGTTTTTGATTTGTTAGAGTAAAACTGATTCTAAGACTGATTTTACCCTGGCTATAAAAATGTAAGTCATTTCCTGATAGTGTAGGAACTTCTTTTTGTTTTTAGTGCTAAAAATGTGAGGGGGGTCTTTTAAGCGTTGTCAGATCTGCATCATTCTTGCTGAATTGCTTAAAGATGTTTCATGAATCTGGGTCTCATTTTTAATTTGAATGCAAACTCAAAGTGAAAAACTAAATCACCTGTCAGTATAAGAGAATGCAAAGAAACACTCAGAATGCTGGACATCACTGGACAATATGAAGTAAGCATATTTGATGTATAGGTAGGATACTGAAAGCTTTCCAGAAACATGACCTGGTATTTCCCTGATCTGAGTAAGATCCAGGTCAAAATAATTTAGCCAGATTGAATCCTCTTTTAGGTTAGACGTAACACATTCCACCACTCCTGTGAGGTTAATATACATACAACAGGAAGTGCTAGCAATCCACAGATACTCTGTGGTGGACCAAAGAAACCTAAAATTATTCTATGCATTGATAAATACTTTGGCTAAGAAATATGTACTCATTTGCATAACTTGTGTAAGTCCAGGAATCAAAGTTTCTAGTAACTGTGCTGCTCCAAATCAAGAATAAATATCTGAAAGTCTCCTTGAATGTTCTGCCTAGAATGGATGACATTCATATGTTCAGGAATATATTTCACAAGTGATAATTTAATTCATCAAAAAATGTTCTATTCCGTCAGAATTTTTTGTAAAGAGACAAAATTCTTTAAGGATATTGATGGTCACATATTTCAAAAGTTAATACCTCAGTGAAATAGTAATCTTGGCCCCAGTTTTCATTCAAAAGCCTAATTCCCATGTAGAAAAAGCAATATGATAGGCACATAA
>PVJO010028749.1:0-17692 GCA_004026905.1 Hystrix cristata
CCGAGGGTTCCCTTTTCACCACAGCTGTGCCAGCATTTGTTGTTTGACTTCTTAATGATTGCCATTCTTTCTGGGGTAAGGTGGAATCTTAGAGTTGTTTTAATTTGCATTTCTCTAATAGCCATAGATGTTGAACATTTTTTCATATATTTGTTGGCCATTTGTATTTCTTCCACAGAGAAGTATCTGTTCATTTCTCTGGCCCATTTCTTTTTTTTTTTTATTTTAATGGTACATTTTATTTTTTTATTTTTTTTTTAATTTTAAACCAAGAACATGTATTGGTACATTTTACATATAATGGTTACATTCATTACATTTATTTTGTACCTGTACATGATGCATCTTCGTTCTCCCCCCTCTTCCCCGCCCCTCCGCTCTGTTCCCTCCCTCCCTATTTACAGCAAGTTTATTCATAATTTTCCATATTTTCCCTTTCCCTTTTTTTCTTTTGTTGCCTTTCTGCTTTTCCCCTTCTTTCTTTCTAGTACTCCTCTCCTTTGTATATTATCTTCCTTTTATATAATATCTATTACACCTCTTTGTCCTTATTTACAGTTATGGTTTCTCATATCAGAGAGACAATTTGATGTGTACTCATGAATGTCTGATTTATTTCACTTAAAAGTATGTTCTCAAGGAACATCTATTTATATACGAATGACTCTAGTTTATCCTTTTTTATGGCTGTGTAGTACTCCACCGTGTAGAAAAACCACATCCTCTCTAGCCATTCATTGGTTGCTGGGCATTTAGGTTGCTTCCAAGACCTAGCCATCACAAATTGTGCTGCTATGAACATGGTTGTGCATACATCCCTATGATATGATGATTTTAATTCTTCTGGGAAGATCCCCAGTAGGGGAATAGCTGGGTCAAATGGAACCTCCAGTTGTAGTTTTTTGAGGAATCTCCATATTGATCTCCACAGTGGCTGGACTAGTCCACAAAGATACCACTAACGTACTTCAAAGAATTAGAAAGGACAATCATGAATTTCATCTGGAACCACAAGAGACCAAGAATAGCAAAAACGATCCTAAGCAACAGGGAAAAAGCAGGTCACAGTCCCTGACCTAAAACTATACTATAAACCTACAGTATTAAAGACAGCATGGTACTGGCTAGAAGACAGACCTGAGGATCAGTGGAATAGATTGGAGGATACAGAAACAACCCCAAACACACTCAAATACCTCATCTTTGACAAAGGAGCCAAACACCCTCACTGGAAGAAGGATAGCCTATTTAGCAGATGGTGCTGGAGAAATTGGCTTGCCACATGTTGAAAACTGGGACTGGATATATGTCTCTCACCATGTACTAAACTCAAATCAAAGTGGATCAAAGATCTAAACATTAAAACTGAAACACTAAATTTACTGGAGAATGGAATAGGAAGAACCCTCGAAGACATAGGGGTAGGAAAAAATTTTATGAACAGAACCCAGACTGCACAGGAAACAATACAAAGAATCAGTGCTTGGGACCACATGCTATTAAAAAGCTTTTGCACAGCAAAAGAAATCACCAACAGAGCAGGGCGAAAACCCACAGACTGGGAAATAATTTTTGCTAGCTGTCCATCGGACAAGTGTCTAACATCTAGACTATACAAAGAACTGAAAGAAATTAAACCTCTCAAATTTGAAGACCCAATCCAAAAATGGGCAACTGAGGTGAATGAACATTTCTCAGATGAAGAGATAAAAATGGCAAACAAATATATGAAAAAATGTTCAACATCACTGGTCATCCGAGAGATGCAAATCAAAGCAACGTTGAGATTCCACCTCACTCCAGAAAGAACCGCGTATATGGAAAAATCAACCAATAACAAATGCTGGGGCTGCGGGGAAAGGGGAACCCTCCTCCACTGTTAATGGTACATTTTAGATATACATATTGATAACATTCATCATTGGAGATTTGTACCTGTACATGATATATCTTGTTGCTTCTTTTTTTCCCATTCCCCTCCCCTCATCCCCTCCTCCCTCCCTATTTACAAAAGATTTGTTTCCATTTCTTGAGTGGATCATTGATTTCAGGTAGTTTAATTTTTTTGAGTTCTTTGTATAGTCTGGATATTAGCCTTTCGTCTGAGGAGTAGCTAGCAACGATTTTTTTTTCTCATTTTGTAGGTTTTCTCTTCACCCTCCTAATTGACTCTTTTGCTGTACAGAAGCTCTTTAGTCTAATGTAGTCTCATTGGTTGATTCTTGTTATTTCCTGTGCAATTGAGTTTCTGTTTAGGAAGTCCTTTCCTACTCCTATGTCTTCAAGTGTTTTATCTATTTTGTTTTCCAAAAGGTTTAATGTTTCTGTCTTAATGTTTAGATCTTTGATCCACTCTGATTTTAATTTTAGCTCTAAACTTCTTATATCCAATTTCTTACTGGATATCTCCACTCGAGTTTCATGTACACATTTCAAATGTAACATCTCTAAAACAGAACTCTTAATTGTCTCCACTCTATAGTTTCATGACCCCCACATTTAGCTTACCACATCTCTACATACTCTAACCAGTACACAACATTCTAATCCTTGCTAATCTGTTGGGTATAAATTTTATTTAATTAGCTTTTTTCCAAGTAGTTATTGACTGTATTATTTGTTTGCATATCTACCTCCCATTTAGCCTGTAACGTCTCTGCAGTTAGGTACCTGGATTCTTATTATTATCGCCACAGTTTCTGAAACAGCATGTGGAGCATGCACAGGATCGATAACCTTCCATTTAATAAGCACATAGATGAACAAACTCATCAGAATGCCAGAGTCTGATGAAAAACTGTTCATTAAATCAAAATGTATATATAATAGCTATAGATGACATATAGATACAGATATAGATATAGATATGTATCTTGTTAAACCAAAAGTGCTTTATTCAGGTTTAACTAAGGTAATATATAAAGAATTGACACAATTTACCTTAAAAAGTTATGTGAAGCTAGTTTTGACACCCCTTTACTTAAGTCTACATAAATTCAATTTTCTTCTCAGTGTGTGGCACAGTGGGAAGAAGATGGTTTTTCTACTTTTTTTAGTGCTGGATTTGTCCTGTACTAAGTGTGTGACCTAAGAAAAATAATTTAAAGTGTAGGAAAAATAGTACATATTTGATAGAGCTAATTTATGAGTTGAATTTGAACAGGATACGGCACTGTAAGTAATCTATCAGTGTATCTGGCATGTAGTAGAGTAGGTGATAAATAAACAATAACTTATTTTAGTAGAAGGCTTTCATAAAACTTCAAAGTGCAGTCAAAATTGTATTTTCACTTTATTGGACAAGAATCACCTCAAAAGAGAAATAGGCCACATATCCCTTGAGCTCTGCAATATCACTCATTGGCTACTGCTGCTTCCAGAAGACTGACTCTTCGGTTCTGAACAGTGACATTGAAGGGCTAGTTTATGAATCATAAATTTTGGCATGGAAATAACCTGCAAGTTTTACAGTTTTTTACTGTTAATTCCATTTTTTTCATTAAAAGCAAAAAGTACAGAAAAAAAACCTTTAAGGATCATAATTAGCAGTAGCGTGATTGTACTTGTCATTTGCTAATTATCTGTTGAGGATGTTTGGTTTTACAGGGTATATCTATCGATTTTGTTACAAAGCTTCATAAGAAACCACTTCCAAATCAGTGGCCTAAAACAATTATTCTTATACCTGTATTATGTGTTGACTAGACTTCGACTAGACCACACTGGTCTTGCTTAGGCTTAGTGTCAGCCTACATGTTGTTCTTGGATCTACTCTGTCTGTAATTTCCCTTGGACCCATCACCCGCTTTTTTTCATGTTAATAGCAGAGGTACAGAAATCACACCCAACTACAGAAGAACATGCATATTTGAGGATTTTTCTCTGATATGACTAGCAATACTGTACCATAAACAATACATTAGGCTTAATGGAGAAGGTAATACTTGAAGTAGGAAGAATTTCAATAGATAGGCGACAAATTATATGTAGTCAAGCACTTACACAATACAGGCACTTTACACAAGTTATTGTGTTTGTTCCTAATTAAGTATCCTCACGTTAGAAATAAGAACACAGTGGCCCCAATATGTTAAAGGACAGTAAGGGCTAACTAGGTAGTGGTGGAGCTGCAATTGGAAATCAAGTTTCCAGAGCTATGTTTAATCCTATGAAAGTCCTAGAAATAGTGAAAAAGTGAATTTCAAAGTGCAAAATAGAATAAACAAAACCTTGTAGGTGATCTCAAATTGCATCCACTTATGTACCTACCTGTATGAATGCTTCAAGCTAATCTTCCTTTATGGCAGAGTAATACTCCATTGTGTATAAGTACCACATTTTGTCTATTAATCTATTGATGGACATATATGCATTTTCTTCGTCTGTTAATCTATTGATGGACATATATGCTGTTTCCAAGATCTAGTTCTTATACATTGTACTCTGAGTAACTACCTTGAAGACAATGATACATAGTGTATTAAATATTATTATTCTCTTATTATTTTGTTATGAAATTTATTTTATCATAAAATTAAAAAATAAGAAACACAAGAGAAAAAAGCAGCATAAGGTGAAACATGGATTATGTTTGGGAATTGGCAACTGATCTTAAAAAGTCTGATGTAAAAAGCCAACTGCATGGGAGACAAAGATACTCAGATTGCACAGCAGACTAATTTGTATTTCATTTTGTACAGACTCTGAGGAATCATGAAACAGAAAAGTGACAGTTCAGAGTTGTCTTAATTACTTTCTCATTGCTGGGACAAAATACATGACACCCACAAGTTAAAGGAGGAAAGGTTTATTTTAGCTCACAGTTTGTAAAGGTTTCACTCCATGGTCAGCTGTCTCTGAGGCAGGGCAGCACGGCAGAGGGATATTGCAGAAGAGAAACAGTCCATGGCAGGGTAAGCAGGAGGCAGCAAGCAGCAAGCTGCAGCAGCAAGCCTCCCTTTATATTCCATCCAGGCTATAAACCTATCGATTGGTGCCACCCACACTCAGGGTGATCCTTCCATGATCCACATCCAGAACTATGCTAAACCAATTTTGTTATTGGAAACCCTTAATCCCAGTATCACACATGTTAGATCTAGCAACCTCTGAAAAGCCCCACCTATGAGTGCTAGTGGCTTTGGGGGGACATCTAGGTACAAGCCATAAAAATTAGAGAGTTAAAAACATTTAGATTGAGAGTTATTATTGAAATGTACTTACTGAATCCTGTCATTGAATTCTTTTTCTTTTGCTAATTCCTTTATTTTTTCCTATTTTGTTTGACTGCTCTCCCAGTTGGATTTATTCTTCCCTTTTGGGTTTTTGGTAATGTTGGCCTCCCTGTCTTTGTCTAGGATTGCCTTGATAATTTCTGCAGTGCTGGTTTGATGGTCATGAATTTCTTTAGGTGCTCTTTGTCAAGAAAAGTCTTTATTTATCCATCAATGTTGAAAGATAATTTTACAGGATATATTAATCTAGGGCTTGAAAAACTTTGCTCCAAATTCTCCTGGCCTGTAACATTTGCATTTTGAAATTTTCTGTTATTCTGGTATGCTTATCTTTATAAGTTACTTTGATATTTTTCTTAAAAATCTTTTAGTATTCTCACGTTGTATTCAATTTCTAGGATGTTGGCTATCATGTGATATAGAGAAATTCTTTTCTGGTTGTGGCTATTTGAGGTTATTTATATCTCATTTATCTGGGTGTTGAATTCCAGACTTGGGAAATTTTCTGCTATGATTTCTGTTTTATACTTTTTGTCTCATCTTCGAATCTTTCCTTGATTCCTGTCTTTGACTCCTATAATTCTTTGTTGAGTCATTTTGCTGCTGTTGGATCCAGTTATTGTGGGTCCTGTTTTTAGGGTGTCATTGAGTATATAATCTACTACTTCCATCTTGCTTTCTAGTTCTGACACTGTCTCCTCATGCTGGTCATTTCTGATTAGAGGTCCAAACAGACTACTAAATCTGCTTCGCACTGCCTCTGCAGGCAGTGCTATGCTTGGTTTCATTTGTGCACCTGTAAGTATGGCTAAACAGGTTTTTTTTTTCCCTCTATCTTATGATTGGGTAACTTCAGTTTTGTCAGGGGGAGAGTACAGTGTTGCTGGTTAATTGCCCAGTCTTTCGCTGATTTCTGAAGGGGCTTTCTTAATTGTCACCACCTTTCTTCCATGAAAGTCCTTGCAGCTGCTTGTTTGCTCTTTTTGTACCACTCTGGGTGAACACACTGTACAGTTCTCTCTGGCTACCCTGATCCTCACTGGCTGTACAGTGGTGCTTAGTGCTTGTAGAGCTCGGAAGCTTTTGGCTGGTGATGAGAGAGTTCCCATGTGAACACCAAGTTCTGCTGCATCTGAATGGTGGGAGGCAGGCAAGATTCCTGTGGGCACAGAACTCTGTGGGGTTCGACGATGTGGCAGGAGAGTGCCCACTTTGGCAATGTTTGAGTGCCTTTTCTCTTCACCCAGATCACTGGTTGCAGCCACCTGCCCCTGCAACTCAGTGAGCCACAGCCTAACCAGAATCGTGCCTTTGTTTCTTTCTTTCCCAAGGGCTCACAGGAAGTCACTTCAGTTTCTCTAGTACCCTGGTCTGTGACTATCTCAGCTGCCAGTCTCCCCTTCCCAGTGAAAAAGCAATTAGGACAGGTGGGCACTGGAGGGTCATTGCTAGGCAAGGCATGAATTACAGCAGCCAAGTCACTGCTGTGGTACTTGGTTTCTTCCCTCAGAGGGTTAAATCCTCACCCGGATGGCATATTTACCACACCTAAGGTGTAAGCAGAACCAGGATCAAGAGGCAGCCCAGCCTGCCTTTGTAAATATCCCTGATACTAGGATTCATCTGATGGGCTTCTCTTCAAGTTGCCTTTCTGTATTTGGGTCTTTGTTTGACCTTCATGTCTGTGCATCTGTAAGAGAGGCTAACAGTCAGCTTTCAGTTAAAATGTGTTCTCACCTTCTTCCATACTAATAGAATTATAGCTAGGCTACTTAGCAATACTTTCTCTAGGTCCTTAGAATTATCTCACATGACTCTTTCCCAGAAATTTGTGAACCGAAGTATGAGGTATGATCAAACAACAAGATGAATGCTTAAATTAAAAAATTATCACAGCGAGAGACACATTGCCATTAATCCCCCTCAGAATAGTCCCTATTGCTTTGAACACGCTTATCCATCATCCTTGCCACTTTCTGAAGCGGTTGTGGAAGTCTTTTTTGTATCTTTAGTTATACTGTTGTGGCTATCTCAATACCCTGAATTGATTCAAAACCTTTACCTTTCATGGTCATTTTCACTTTGGGGAAGAGCCAAAAGTTTCGCAGTGCCAGATCTGGTAAATAAGGTAGATGCAATTCCCATAGAAGTGTTGTGTGACATGGAGCATTGTCATGATGGAGGGTGAAACTGCTCATTTCCCAAGCTATTTTCTACACACATCATTTCTTTAATGCTCTAATAAGCCCTTATAATATTCAGAATTCTCTGTAAGTTTCCTGGGTAAAATCTCGGTGGAAAAACTTCATTAAGGTCAAAAAATATAATCAATGTTACCTTGATGTTGGATCTAGATGATATGCTCTTTTTTCCATAAGGAGAATTGGGTCATTTCCATTGAGAGCTCTGAACCTTGGTCTCAGGATCATAACCATTGACCCAAGTTTCGTTTTATTTCATAAAAAGCTTGAATCTGAAGCAACACACTTGTACAAATTTAATGAAATTGACAAATGGGTAGCTTTTCTTCAGTCATCAAAATGTGTGGAACAAATTTTGCACTCATTCCTGTCTTGTTCAAATCTGTTGTTAAAATGCTTTGAACAGAACCATAGTTGAAGCTTGTAACACACTGTTACTAAGGTTGAACTGATTCTCGTAATGAAGATCCTTACCTTCCTGCTGGGCGGCACTTTGCAGCAGTATTTGTCATATTTCTGATCACATCTCATAATGCATGTCTCTTTTATAAATGTATAAATGCACCTTTATGCTTTTTAGGCTGAAATGATATATCCAGAGCCACCATGGAAGTCATATGCTGAAGATGTTAAACTATATCAATTGTCAATACACTTGAAACACACTCTTTGAATATCTGATGAGAAGAAAATACATTTCCATAGTCTTTAGGCCACTGAATTATTCTGATGCTTTTGTTTCTAACTGCCTCAGACTATTTGATCTGCAATGACAATTGAAAACAGACTTAGACATTTATAAACAACCGAAATTTATTTCTTGTAGTTCTGGAGTCTGAGAACTTCAAGAGCAAAGCCCTGATAGGTTTGGTATCTGATGATTTCTGGTCTTTGTTTTTAAGATGGCACTTTGTCACTGTATGCTTCAGAGGAGATAGTGCTTTGTCCTCACAAAGCAGAGGGGACAGAAGGGCAAGAGAAAGTGAGGTTTCTCGGAAACCTCTTTTATAAGAACATTAAATTATATCATAGAACTTCATTGCTTTTCAATAGGCCATACCTCTTAATAGTGTTGCAGTGGAGATTAAGTTTAAACAAGAATTTTGCTCACACTATAGCATTAACAGGTTTACACCTCCCTTACTGCATATAGATTGAGGAGATATTGGTATCCAAAGACACAAAGCATGATATGATTCTCCTGTTAGAATGGAAGCCTATGGGAACTGGCTGATAAATGGAATCCTACCTGAAGTCTCGTTTAACACTGAGTTGGTGAGCATTTGCTAGTTCTCAAATTAATAATGGTTAAAGTACTTGGTACTTTAACAAGTCCTTGAATTGTGAGATAAGCGGTATCATAATAGGAAACCCAAGTACAAGTGTCTGAAACTGACTCTTCCTTACCCTCCCAACAAAGATTATAAATCAAAAACAAAACATTATTCTAACAGTTGCCTCAGATAAGTGCCACCAGTAAAGCCATAAAGGCTGCAGGCAGTGGAAGCTATCATAGCTTCATTTAATTAGCTAGTCTACCCTTTGCACAAATTAGATGCATCCTGTAAAAGGCTTGTAGACTACTGCAGGATCAATCAAGTCATGACCAGAATTATAGCTTCTCTTCAGAAAACAGATAGATTGCTAGACCAGATTGTTAAGGCTCCAAATGTGTGGTAAATAGCTTTTGGTTTGGCAAATGTTTTTTTGTTCTGAAAAAAAGAATTTTAAACAGTTTGTATTTTCATTCAGTTTTGCTTTGGAACTATGTTAACTTTCTCACTCACTGTTGTAATATAATCTGAAGAAATCTGGACCATTTGAACATCCACAAAGCATCACTTTTGTTTATGAAATTGATGGCCTCAGTTTGATTGGGCAGAATGAGCAAGAGCAAGTTAGTGTGATGAAGGTGTTAGTAAAGCATGCATACATCTGAGGATGTGAGGTACACCCTGTGAAGGTTGAGGGACCTAGCACCCCAATAAAAATTATGGGGGCAGAGTCAGGGGTGTTTTTTTTTTTTTTGTCATGCTGGGGGTGGAACTCAGGGCCTCACACATGCTAGTAAGTGCCCTGCCTCTGAGCTATACTCCCAGTCCTAATCACCATATCTTGCATTCTTTCTTACAAAAAGGTAAACGTAGCACCTAATAGATTCATTGAATTGTGAAAGCAATACATGCAAAACTTGGAAATATTGCTCTGCTTCATATACTGGTTGCTGGCATTGAATGGGCCCAGAATAGGTAAGAACAGTCCATCAGACCCCTCTCTTCCTCTCTTTACCTCCTTCTTTTCCTTCCCACTCCCCCATTCACTTCCCCATCTCCAAGAGTTTATCCTCTAGTTTCCTATCATCTTTCCTTTTTAGTTCATTAATTTATTTCACATATAAGAGAAAATATGTGACCTTGAATATTCTGCTTCTGGCTTATTTCACTTGGCATGATGGTTTCAAGTTTCATCAATTTTCCTGCAAATGACATGATTTCATTCTTTTTCATGACAGAATAATACTCATATATAATATTCATATATATATATACCTATCAACAGATAAATCAATAAAATAGATATAAAATTATTATAGATAAAATAATATATGTATCACATTTCATTTATCTGTTTATCTGTTGATAGGTATACAGGATATTTCCAGAGCTTGGCTATTGTGAATTGTACCACTGTGAACTTGGGTATGTATGCATCACTACAACAGTATGATGTCTTTAATTCTTTCAGAAATATACCCAGGAGAGGTACAGCTGGCTCAAATGGACTTTCTCTTTTATTTTCTAGGAATCTCTGTACTAATATTCATAGTGGTGGTGATAGTTTACATTCACACCAACAATGTGGTAGGGTTACTCCCCACCCCCATCTTCTCCAGCATTCATTGTTTATTTGGTTCTTGATGATAGCCATTCTAACTGAGGTAAGATGGGCTCTCAAAGTTGTTTTGATTTGTATTTCCCTAATAGCTAACTATACTGGAAATTTTTTCATGTACTTATTGGCCATTTGTACTTTGAGAAGTGTATATTCAGTTCATTTGCCCATTTTTTGATTGGGTCACTTGCATTTGAGGGGCTAATTTTTAAAATTCTTATATATTCTAGATATTAGTCCTCTGTTGGAGGAGTAGCTAGCAATTTTTTCTCACATTTTATAGGTTGTCTCTTCACTCTGTTGATTGTTTTTATTGCAATGCAGAAGCTTTTCAATTTGATGTCATCCCATTTTTTTTTTGATTTTTAAAATATTATTTCCTGTGCTGTCAGAATTCAGGAAGTTTTTGCCTGTCTGTGGTTTCATGTGTTTCCCCATGCTATATTCCAATGGGTTTAGAGTTTCTGTTTTTAGATTTCTCTTAGTACCAGGTAAGAGACAGGGCTCTAGCTTCAGTCTTCTAAATGTGAATACCCAGTTTTCCCAGTACCATTTGTTAAAGAGGCTGTCTTTTCTCCAACATTGTATTGCCAAAAATGAGAAGGTTATAGATATATGAAGTTGCTTCTGTATCTTCTTTTCTGCTCCAGTGGCCTACCTACCTGTTTTTGTGCCGATATTGTATTGTTACTATAGATTTGTAGCTTAACTTGAAACCAGTATTTTGATGTCTCCACCTTTGCTCTTTTTGCCAAGCGTTGCTTTGGCTGTTCTGGCTTTTTTCTGATTATGAGGTTTACGATTGTTTTTTCTACTTCTATGAAGAATGTTGTTGATATTTTAATGTGTGTTGCACAAAATGTAAAAGATCACTTTTGGTAATGTTGCCATTTTCACAGTATTCTTTCAACCCAAGAACAAGAGAGGTCTTTCCATTTTCTAATGTCCTCTTCAATTTCTTTCTCCAGAGTTCTATAATTTTTATTACCTCTGTGGTTAGATTGATTTCTAGATATTTATTTTTGAAGGTATTGTTAATGCAATTGTTTTCCTGATTTCTTTTTCAGTGGATTCATTATTGGTGTACAGGAACACTATTGGGTTTTGTGTGTTGATTTTTGTATCCTGTCCAGCAGACCTTTTGAAGTTAAGGTTTGGTGTCAGAAAAAAAGATATACGAGTGAATTAATGGCAAGCCCCCAAGATAGAACAACAATACAGGCTCCTGGAATTCTGGAGCAGGACCAGGCCACCTGCAGTGGAAAGTTATATATCTTTCTAAAAATAGCTTCTAGTATGTCATTGGGCCCTATGAAAACATACTATTTGGCCCTGGAGCACCATGTGATCATGTGTCTAGCACTGCTGCTTGTTAGCAGAGTTTCAGTGGAATTAACTCACATAAGTCACCTGGGCCCAGCATAGTCCACCATAAAAATGAATAGTATATCTAATATTAAGCTTACAAGAAGTCAGAGTTAAGCTTCATGAACAAGTAGTAGCTCAGACCCCATGTTACCAACACAGTTAGAGCTGTACCATGCTCCTAATGTCACATTTATAGATAGTCCAGTATAATCAGCAAAACTGTAGCTTAACTTATGAATGGGTCAACTTGATGTGTGCGTACTACCTGCCAATGACAGTACTTGTTTTTTTTGTCAACCTCGGGTAGGCTTGAAAGACAGAGGAAGGAAAGTATCTTCCCAAAGCAGAGAGCTGTACCACACTCTGACCTTCCAGAAACTGGACCACGACAGTGAGGATATCTGTGGTAGCTATAAAAGACAAGAGGCCAGATATCCTTCTTGTACCTTTCAGGCCCCTCTTAGACTCTAGTGTTACCTTGGAACATATAAATAAGATTAAAATGGAGTGTCTTTCATGTGCATGAAGTAGCAATCAAGTTCAGATTTAATTTGATTAAAACAAAATATAAAAAGAGACCTGTCTTACACACCTACGTTTAGAGACCAAAATTTATACCTGCTGTAATTTTAATTCACAAACCTAAGGAAAATTCCCAATATATATATATATATTTTTTTTGCTGGGGACCCAATACTTTTGATTCACTCCCATACTCTGAAAAATTCCTACTCTTACTCCTGCATTTCTGTGAGTTATAGTTGTCCTATCTTTTTCACAACCTTTCACAATAAAGTTAAGATTTTTATTCTTAAGTAAAAGATAAGTTACCTAAACTTATTTGATTATATTCTTTCAATTCTATCATGTTTCCTGGATTTGTATGTGTTAGATGTAGATGACTGTGGGAAAGTTAAATTAGGGTCATTATTCTCTTCTTGGTATAAATTATTTCCCAGATTGATCCTCCTTTCATATAAACATAGGAGAATCACTGTCTTATAGCAGTGACTCTGAAGTTGTAAAAGAAATGATAGAGAATCTGGGAAGAATAGCAGCCTTCCTCCTAGGACACTTCAGCAGCACATGCAGTCCTGATTCAGTCTATGTATTGGCTGAGCACACATGCACTTTGATCCCATGCTGGGACTGTATCATTCTCTATCATCTGGAAACACTGCACACACCATCTCTAAGATGTTACCAAACTAAGGCCTGTGTGAAATTCAGTCCTTTTATCCAACCGAAGAAACAGTTGAGAGAGAACAAGTGTGGACTCTCAACCAGTTTAGGCAGAATATCTACTAGAGCAAACTTGGACTTCCTACCTAAGCACTCTCAACTTGAGTATCTTTATTTATAATGGGAATAATGATATTTATCTTGCAAAATTGAATATTTGGGAAAGTAGATGAGATACATAGATAATGTGTCAAGAATAGTATATCGTGTGTGTGTGTGTGTGTGTGTGTGTATGTATATATATCTGGTAAATATTTCTTAGAAAGGGTAGCCATATTTAAGAAAGTAATAATAGATGACATCGTGAAAGCCAACTAAATGTTAGCTATTCTGGTGAGCACTTTATAAATCATAAAATCTCATGTGATGAGAGCCATTATTATATAAATTCAATACATCAGAAATTTGAGACACACAGAAGTTAGAGAATTTTTGTGACAGTCTATAGCTAATAAGACTTCAAACCCAAGTATTCTGCCAAAAGACCCTGTGCTATGAAATACTATGCCAGACAGTAACATCTTCTTCTGTAATATAAAAGTACAAAGGGGTTAGGTTATCCAATTACCTTAAATCCATAGAATGACTTTCTTATGCCTGATTTTAAACACTCAGTGGAAGCTCTTCCTTTAAAGTCTCAAGGGAATATTTAAATGGGTTTTGGATCTGGGATCATAAGACTTATAAACAGTTTCTAGTTTGACACTTTCTGTAAATCAGTCAATATCTCTGAATTTCCTCAGATATAAATGGGAGAAATGTGCTGTCTTACAAATTGAGAGGTATAAATGAGAAAATAGTAGTGAAAACACCGTATAAATGAAAAAATAGTAGTGAAAACACCATATAAATCTAATTGCCTAAGAGATGTTGGTTGTTAGGGTTTAATCAGGAATGTCCCTCAAAAGACTCATGTGATTGGTCCCATTCCTTTTTATCCCCCTATTTCTCCCTTTGGGAATGGAAATATTTACTCTGCATTATTGTATATTGACAGAATTTTACTTTTTTTCTGATGTTTGCAAGGGCTCACAGCTAAGAGTTTGCCTTGAGTCTCAAAGGTCTTGCTGATCCATTGGACTTAGACTTTTCAGCATTGCAGGAATTGACAAAACTTTGGTTACTTTTAGAGATATCCATTTTGCACAAACAAATAGACAATGGCCCTTTAGGGAGCAGGGGCAATATGTTACAGTTTAATCTGAAATGTCCCTTAAAGGCCTTACATGCCTGGCTCTTGGGGTTTTCATACTCATCAGTGGATTAGTCCACACATGAATTCAGTGGCTGACTGTGCTGTTGGGAAGTAAGTCCTGGTCTAAAGAGATAGGTTCCTGAAGACATAACCTTGGACTGTTATATCTTCCTCTCTGGCTCCTCTCCTTATCTCTCCTGTCTTCCTGGCGACCATGACCTGAGCAGGTTTCCTCTGCTGTGTCCTTAAACCACACCATTTGTGCCTTCAAGCCAGTGAACCATTTATGAACTGAGGCCTCTGAAGCTGGGAGCTAGAATAGACCTCTCCTCTAAATTGCGGGCATCTGGTATTGTGCCTCAGCCATGAGAAAGTGACTGAGACAGTTGCCATTAGTCAATGAATATAATCACATATAGTTTGAAGAATATAAAATTAAAATGAGAATTACAATGATTACAAAATCATTTTCTCTCCATTCCAGTTAGAAAATGCAGCCAATTACTTGGTTGTACTTTAGTGCATAATACAACCAATTACAACATTTTAAGGGGCTGGAGATTTAGCTCAGCGGTTAGAGTGCTTGCCTAGGAAGTGCAATGCCCTGAGTTCAATCCCTGGCACCAAAAAAAAATTTTAAATATGTCAATTTGCAGAACAATTTTGATATTAAAAATTACCATGAAAAACATTACCATGTATGAAAACAAAGAATGATGCCATGTAGTAATGCCTCTTGATTTTTATATGAAATTTCATGAAAGGATGAGAAACAACAGGTATCCAATATTTTTAAAGATGTCTTTGTGAAGTTGCCTAGGTGACTCACCAGAATGTATTATCACATTATGCCTCATATTCTTTTGGAGTAAGTGGAAGTGTGCAAGATGTAAGGCATAGAAGTTAAGACTTCTGAAAAGAAACTTGGAGCATTATTATTGTAATAAAAATGTGAGAAGGCATATTTATTCATAGCTTTCTAATTCATTTATCCAATAATATTAGATATCCTATCTAGTGCTCTGACAAGATGTTGAAGGGGGTGTATCTGGAAATATTCAGTCTAGTTGAAAATACAGAATATATACAAATCTAGTAGCCAGCCTTGTAGAGAGCAAGTGAGGTAGCTAGGAAATACAAAGACAGTTTATAGATGGGAATAGTCAATGTGAGTAAAACAATCCAGGAAATCTTACAGGAGTGAGGACAAAGACTGGAGGCCAGGAAAGCCTTTGACTTTTGAGAACCTGTGAAAGAGTTCTCTAGGCAGAAATTCAATGGGTTAACTGTAAACACCATCAGCCAAATGACTGGAAAGGTAGAGTTATATTCCATTATAGAGAGCACTGAACATAGACTGAGGAATTCAAAACATGTTCTGAGCGCAGTGGATATCGAAGTGGCAGAAGTGTGGAGGAACTGTCCACCAGGAAGCAACTATCATCTGGTAGAAGTCTACATCTTGAATGCATCAGTTATAAAGGATTTGGCTAACAACTATTAGAAAATGGCTTCAAACGTATACATAGGTGTTTTCCCTTGTTTTTCATGTAACAAAAAGGCCACAAAATAGGCAGTCAAGGCTTCTGTGATGCTGCAAAGATACCACTAAGACTTGGCCCCGCTGTCTTCCATCCTTACCAGGAATTTTGGGTCCTTATAGTCATATGATGGTGGCCATATCTGCAGGCAGGCAGGAAGAAGAGAAAAGGGCAAATGTAGTGAGCAAAAGGACACACAAGAAAAATCTGTCATTAAACAAAAATTCTGAAAAACTTTACTCGTTTAATCCTTGCTTAAACAAATTGGCAAGAACAAAGTTCACAAGGACAGTTATTTCTTTTTTTTTATTTTAAACCAAGAACATGTGTTGGTACATTTTACATATAATGGTTACATTCATTACATTTATTTTGTACCTGTACATGATGCATCTTCGTTCTCCCCCCTCTTCCCCGCCCCTCCCCTCTGTTCCCTCCCTCCCTATTTACAGCAGGTTTATTCTTAATTTTTCCATATTTTCCCTTTCCCTTTTCCTTCCTTTGTTGCCTTTCTGCTTTTCCCCTTCTTTCTTTCTAGTACTCCTCTCCTTTGTATATTATCTTCCTTTTATGTAATATCTATTACACCTCTTTGTCCTTATTTACAGTTACAATTTCTCATATCAGAGAGACAATTTGATGTGTACTCATGAGTGTCTGATTTATTTCACTTAAAAGTATGTTCTCAAGGAACATTCATTTATATATGAATGACTCTAGTTTATCCTTTTTATGGCAGTGTAGTACTCCATTGTGTAGAAAAACCACATCTTCTTTAGCCATTCATTGGTTATTGGGCATTTAGGTTGTTCTAAGACTTAGCTATTACAAATTGTGTTGCTATGAACATGGTCGTGCATACATCCCTATGGTATGACAATTTTAATTCTTCTGGGAAGATCTCCAGTAGGGGAATAGCTGGGTCAAATGGAACCTCCAGTTGTAGTTTTTTGAGGAATCTCCATATTGATTTCCACAGTGGCTGGACCAGTCTACATTCCCACCAACAGTGGAGGAGGGTTCCTTTTTCCCCACAGCCCCGCCAGCATTTGTTATTGGTTGATTTTTCCATATACGCAGTTCTTTCGGGAGTGAGATGGAATCTTAACGTTGTTTTGATTTGCATCTCTCGGATGACTAGTGATGTTAAACATTTTTTCATATATTTATTTGCCATTTTTATTTCTTCGTCTGAGAAATGTTTATTCATTTCAGTTGCCCATTTTTGGATTGGGTCTTTAAATTTGAGAAGTTTAATTTTTTTGAGTTCTTTGTATATTCTAGATGTTAGACCTTTGTCCGATGGATAGCTAGCAAAAATTTTTTCCCAGTCTGTGGGTTTTCGCCCGGCTCTGTTGGTGATTTCTTTTGCTGTGCAAAAGCTTTTTAATAGCATGTGGTCCCAAGCACGGATTCTTTGTATTGTTTCCTGTGCAGTCTGGGTTCTGTTCATGAATTTTTTCCTACCCCTATGTCTTCAAGGGTTCTTCCTATTCTGTTCTCCAGTAAATTTAGTGTTTCTGTTTTAATGTTTAGATCTTTGATCCACTTTGATTTTAGTACATGGTGAGAGACATATATCTAGTTTTAGTTTTTGACATGTGGTAAGCCAATTTTTCCAGCACCATTTGTTAAACAAGGACATTTCTAATTGCAAATTCTCTGTAAAGTGACAGTTGCAGCTAGACAGATTGCTGTGGCAAGTAAAATTGAAGGTCTGTTTCCAAGAAAGGAAAAAAATAGATGTCTTTGGGCCTTTGGATCAAGAGATAGTATTAGAGATTTGAAGTATTTCTTAACAGTCTATCTTAGTTACTTTCCTTGTTGCTGAGACAAAATACCTGGCATCCAAAGTCAAAAGAGGAAGGGTTTATTTTGCTTAAAATTTGTAGAGGTTTCAGTTCATAGTTGGCTGCCTCCAAGGCAGGGTGGCATGTTAAAGGGCCATCACAGAGGAGAAACAGTTCACGGTGGGCAGAAGGCAGCAAAGCCATGAAAAAGCAAGCACAAGCAGCAAGT
>PVJO010028750.1:0-17693 GCA_004026905.1 Hystrix cristata
TTATCCCCCTTTTCCCTATCTAGTTCTCTCTTTTAAATACAATAACTATTCTACCCCTTTGTCCTTATTTACACTTATGGTTTCTCATATCAGAGAAACAATTCGATGTGTACTAATAAGTGTCTGATTTATTTCACTTAATAGTATGTTCTCCAGGAACATCCATTTATATACAAATGACTCTAGTTTATCCTTTTTCCACCATATTTTTCAATCACACTTCATGCATTCCAGAACCGCGACTAAGAGAGACTGCATGGCACGGGGGAAGCTGTGTCATAGATGGAATTAAGGTTTCTCATCCAGTGAGCTTGGCGGGCGGTACCCTTTGTTTATGCCCAAGTCAAATGTAATTTCAGGGGTGTCCTAAGAGAGACGGAGTCAGTGTTAGAATCACTCAACAAGAGAAGACTTAACTAGGTGTTACTAGCTTGCAAAAGAGGAAGCAGAAGCCAGGGAATGCAGTCAGGCACAGGAAGCTAGAAAAGGAAAGGAAACAGCCTGTACTCTCCCTCTGAAGAAGGAGCGCTGTACTTCCCCTACTTCAGTTCTAACCCCTTTCAGACATCTGATTTCCTGTTCAGGTAATACATTTGAGTGGCTGAAGCCCCACAGTAGTGGTAATTTTCTACACCAGTATTTTCCGTCCGCCTTTTTTTTTTTTTTTTGTGGCCTTTGCTTGCTGGTCAAGTGCTGTACCACTGACCTGCACCCCAAGCCCTCAGACACTATTAATTAGGCTCTTATTTGGCGGCTGGGGGTGTCTGTTTCCTCCCTCATCTGTGAATCAGCAAGTTTTCTACTTTTTAATGGTGAAGTCCTGGGAGCATCGTTCAGAATCAGAGGATGTAAAATGTAGTAAATCACACTGAGTTTAGAAATCAAATGACTTGGAACCCTAGCCCAACACAGGACACTTGTCACTACCACTTAAGGCGAATTCCTGAAGTGTATGCAATGCTTTTGTTTAATGGAGATAATAATAAAGGCTTTAGTAAATGCACTTCCCAGGGAAACTGTAAAGAATAAAAATGATATATGTAAACCCTCTGTTATGGGCCATAGTATGTAGTTAGAGTAAAAACCATGCACTATAGCAGAGACCATCATTTTGCATAATAAACGAATACATGTGATGGAGCATAAACCCCACATGAGCAGTGGGAGCTCCAGGGAAGTTTCTGGACATTGACCGTTGTTGGCCTCTTGTGAAGAGAAAGGTTTATACTGGTGAGCCCAGAGGCCGGGGGGGGGGCACTCTAGCCTAAGTCGAAGTTGTACACACATAGCACAGCAGGGCACATTCTTGCGGGTGGCACTGCCTCGGGGCCAGACAGGTCACAAGAGAGCCACATGGCTTTGCATCGGAAAGAGACAACCTCTAGACCTTCGCAGTTGAGGACTCTCAAGTAAACCTTTACTGCCTCTGTCTACTCACACACAAAAGGAAAAGTAGCTCTGGGGATGCTGTATACAATGTTTATGCAGCAGATCATTCCTAGGGGCGTAATAAAATATTTTCTATTGTTAATATGACTTACAGCATGCACGTATAGCTGCGAGTATGGGAAAGGTATTTTAGCATGTTTTTCGGCCCAGTTAACTGGAGGAGAAACCTCTTCAAACCTACAGAAAAATATGTCAGGTAGAGGAATTTCAGTAGTGTTTTAGGAGTGGACAAGAGACTTCATGAGGATGGAAGTAATATTTTACTTTTCGTGTGTTATGCTTTATATTTAGATGTCCTCCAAAGCCTCGATGGGGTCATAGATGGGGCTTTGGGGTGAGATTGGATTATGGGCATTGTAGCTAATTTGCTCTTAGGAGGTGTTCTCTGGGTGGAAGAGGCCTGCTACTCTGAGTGCGACCCACAAAGGCATGGCTCCATATCCAACTTCTCCCTGGGTACTCCATCTTCTAGATGCCATGCTATAAGCCACTTTCCACCACCCAGGCCTTTCCGCCTTGGAGCCAGCTGACTGCGGGCTAAAAATGTGAGTCACAGCAAATCCCTTCTCCTTTAATTTGTGGGCGCTGGCTATTGTGTCCTGGCAACAAGAAAACAACTAAGATATGATGTGATTCCCCAATTTATCCCCAGCACCTAGCACAATGTCTCATTCATGGAGGTCCTCTTCAAATAGCTCCCGTTTGAAGCTACTTGTGTAGCACGCAGATTTTCAGTCCTATTTTTGCCCCAAATAGAATGCAACCAGCCTGCGTGAAACCCTCGAGGACTTTCACATCAAGCCACTTAAGTCATGGCCTAAATCGCCCTGAACACGAGTCTAGACGTCTCCACTGTTTGCCCGTATAACTTTATGTGCCATTCAGATGCATCTCATCTCAGAATCTACCTTTAGGAAATGAGAAGTTCGTGAGTTCTGTTCTATTCATTTGCTTGATTATGTACAACAGTAATAATGATCATCACAATTAGGTAAACCCTACAAACATTACTTACCTGTCATGCTTAATGGGAGAATAACTAAGCCTGTAACATGTAAACAAGTGTGAGACAGAGATATGGCTCCGTACTGATGTTCAAAGGGTTTTTCATTTCTCAGTCTCGGCAATATCCGGGTCCTTTTCTCCCTATGCTAATCGGCACCAAGTGTATACACATTTCTGAGCAAAAGAGTAGGATGTTTCACTGAATCCATTCCATGATTAACCTTTCTAGCATTATCATTATTTAAATGGAATCGACGTGTTTCTCACATTGGCGTTTTATAGATAGACTCACTGTCACTTTAGTGTCACCCAGAACATTCTATCACCACTAACGTACTGTTTTTAGCTTGGAAAGTAATGTCAGTAGCGAAGTGCATGACAGGAAAGCAAAAATCTTTCTTCTAACGGACTAAGAATTTAAAAAAAAAAGTAACGTTTCTGTAAAATGGTAGCATGAGAAAAGTAAGGCTGGGTATTTAGGTAGTGTTGATTAGAAACTGGAAAACAATTGTGTGCTGCAGGGACTGATTTATGGTTCCCTCCTGATGCATACACTGAATTTATCTGCTCCAGAAAGAAACTGTAGACAAATTCATAATTCACGAGGTTTAGAAATACACTTGTGATAAAATAGCTCGTGTTAGTAAAGGAACAAGAGAATAGGTATTCCAAGTCTTATTGTACTGTTTTCAGCATGTTTATGGGACTCTTTTTATTATCATGAGTTATGTTAATGCTTTTCAATAAATTTCTTTTCCTAATACTATCTGTGTGAGATACCATGTGTACAAAAACAAGACTGGAGAAAACGGGATTTAAGAGTAACTCCTTGACTTTTAGGTAATGGAATCAGTTCCTGTAATTCCATTAAGTTCAGTGTTCATATCAATAAAAAATTTAGCATATTGCGTATTATGTGAAAGCTTTTAAAACATTTTAATGCGCAAAAATATTATTGGGATGTGGATGTTGGTTCAGGAGATCTGTAGTGTAGTCTTTCTAAAAAATATGAAATATATATGTGTGTATTGTGATTGCTAAAGATTGAGAGATGTTTTTAAAAATTAAGCACAGGCATGAATTTGGACTGTTGGTTGCTCGGTTGGATGGCTGCTTATCTGGTTAGTTTTGCAGGATTCCTGGTAATTCCATCTGATAAGGCCTGTTGCCTGGTATAGAGACCCTAAAATACTCACTTAGGTCAAGCATTACATTGGTATTTTTATATATCTCTTTTGAAATTTTCTATCGGACTATTTAAAAGAATTTAAGAAAAAAAAATCAAGGAATTGAAGTTAGCACATTTCGTGAATAAACAGACATAGATTCAAATCCCATTCCTCCTACTGAGTCCATTCATGACTGTAAAGAGCATAACCTTTCCAGAGACTCACAACATTACACATAAATAATATTTATGTCCAATATTAGGTAGTTAGACTTGTTTTAAAATCTAAAGAGTCTGGATTTTAGGCATTTGTCTTAAAATTTCCACAGACCTTTACGCCCAAATCTGTTCCGTCTTGCCATGCGACTACTTGATGTATACCTGCGTATCGCTACTATTTCATGACTGAGAAGGCACCAAAAAACACCGCGGTAGCTTGAGTTACATGACAATGTCAGTCACGGCCACCATCTATATTCAGACGCTCTGTGAGGTGGTCTTGAGCCTGTGCTCCATCCACTTCCTGTGGCCTCAGTTCTTCCGCTACATTGTCCCTTTTAAACGCCTCTCTTTGTTCAGCAAAGACCCACCTTTGCTGCACACATCACTCCTGGATCTCTCTGCCTGTGCAACCTATTGCCCTTTTCTTGTTGATGGCTCTTCAAGTTTTATTCTTCTGTACATGATCAACATGAGGCATGAGGTGCATGCCTGTGTTATGCTGTAATCCCAGCACCCGGGAGGCCGAGGCAGGAAGATTGCATGAGCCTATTCTGGGCTGCTTAGTGACTCAGGGAGTCACTATAATTTTGTCTCAAAATTATATATATTTAAGCAACTAGAGATGCAGCTCAGTGTGAAGGCCCTGGGTGCCATTCTTAGTACTGTATTGCAAAAACTAAAAAAAAATTGGTTGTACGTATTTTGAGTTCTCAGATGAAGATACACCATGAAACAAACACGAATGATTCCCATCTTCTACTTGATGATATAAATCTTACTTTCACATACGTACGAATTATATGTCTATATGCTTTGATATTTGCACCTCAAAATAGCATTTCTGCTATTGCCTGTAAAGAAATGAAAGTCCTCTTCATCCAAGAGATATTTTCAAGTGAGGAATTTCTTTTTTTTTTTTTTAATTTCTATCCTGGCAGAATAACGTTAACTTCTATGACTTAAAATTGCTTTTTAAATATCTCAAATGATCCCTATTATTATTGGGGAAAGCCACTCATTGTGGAGAGGGTCACTCTCAATATGTGAATGAAGGAGCACGGATATTTTTGAGGATTTAATATGTTTTGGATGTGTCTGGGAAGGACATAAATAGTTACGAATATCAAAGTGACTTCTGTGATGGCACCATTATAATATGTTATAAGGAAGTCAGCTTGCTAGTAGATGTTTAAAATCAACTAAGACAAAAAATCAGGAGTGTTTAGGCAGATAGTGTATAAAAAAACCAATCTTTCAAGAGTAACTGAGGCTGTAACATCTATGGCATTATTCAAAGCCAAAGTTTCTGATGTTTTAATTACAAGTTGATCTGATAAACAAATTAAATCATTCCATATTAATAGGACAGTTTTGTTAAAACTGAAAAATTTATGTAAGTAAAAAACAATGAATCATTTGTGAAACCATTATATTGTGGATATTTCTAGAAGAAAGTAATTTATCCATCATCCAATTACTGTAGAAAAATAAATTTGTTTTGAAGTTGGCTTTGAAATCAATTAGTAATTGAGATTTGCTTTTCAAAATAATTTCCCATTAGGAACCCAAAGTACAGCATAATTTATACAAGTTTATGCATAAATTAAGAAATCCATCAAATTTTACCTCAAATATGGAGTGATTAGTTGAATTTTGTGTGGCTTGAAGAATTGTCTCTTATCCTTTCCCAAAGTTAATAAAATTCACCCCAACTTCTTTGTGAGCACTATGTTTTTCCAAGCTAAAGATTATATGTGTACATCCCCGTGCAATCACTCCTTATATGTTCCACGTATATAACTTTCTCTTCACAAAAAAAAAAAAAAAAAAATCTTGCAAGAAGATATTTGTAGATATAATTTACTTATGGTAAAGTAGGCTTAACAGAGGAGTTACAGGTTCTGAGGTCAGAGAAACCAAGAAGATAGATAAAGAGTAAAATAAAGGAGAGATGATAGGAGACCAGGAGAGAGGCTTTCTGGAAATAGAGAAGGCGATCAGGGAAAGGGGAAAGTAGGGAAGGGAGATAAAGGAGTCAAAAATGATGGAGATACGATACGCATGTGCCGGTATTCTGTCTAATTTTCCTCCTTCCTAGTGCAGTTCTACATTTGCAAACCTCCATAGACATAAAGGTTGGCTGCTGTATTTATGTAGCTATAAAGGCAGCAAGACAACTTTTAAACTGATCTGGAATGACCCTCTTTCATTTTCAACAATCCCGCTGTGCCTATGATGCTTGTTTGCTATTAATTTCTATCATATATTTTCCTTTAAAACATTGAAGGCCCTGGTGAATTTTTCAGTTATAAATCTAGCATATCAGAAAGCCTGAATAATGAAACTATTTGCTACTATGAATCTAAGAAATTATAAGGTACACATGCATATGCCACTTTCATTAATAAACCTGGAGAAATGGTAAATTTATTGTAACACATCGCTTATAAATTTGTTTCTATGAAAGAATAAAAGGTAAAAGGAAAGACAATGATAGATAGACACACAAAGGATACCCTAAAGTCTTTTCCAAAATCAAGACCCTTTTGAGCGGTAAGTGATGATAAATTACCTTGTCTTTGAAAACAAGAATTAAGTGAGCTTTATCTCTTGTGATCCTTCAGACTCTTCCATCAATTCACCCGCTCACAGTGCTTTTCAAGGTACCTGCTATAATGTCGTTTTTTTCTCACTAATTATATTGTCTTTCATTACAACTACTTTTTATATGCAAATCAGCTATTCTTCTATTTTCTTTAGAACCCAACTTCTCAAAGGAACCATCTATATTAGCATCTTGCTCGGCATCCTTTCAGTTTTTAACCAACTACAATTCCAAATCCACATTCGCTTTCTCAAAGTTAATGGGATCTAATCTCCATTCATTTCACCTGACATTTCTTTTCACATCTCTTGAACTCTCCCTCCATCCTGGCAAAGTCAAATCCTTTCACAACACATCCAAGACAATGGTTTTCTGCAGCACGGACCTTAGCTCGAATATCACCCTGTCATTTATTCTGTGTGTCATCTGGGGTAAACAAGACACTATTAAGTAGCAAGCAGGTATTTGCTCGAGGGACATTTATTCTTCATTGTCTAAAAATGACTAGTTCTGACTCATTTTCTTGTCCGGTCTTCCCTCTAAAGATAGTCCTTGGGCTGGGGATTTAGCTCAGTGCTTAGAGTGCTTGCCTGGCAAGCACAAGGCCCCGAATTCGATCCCCAGCACCAAAAAATTGAATTAAATTAAATTTAAAAAGTAAAGATAGCCATCATGATATTCAGTTTACAGGACAAGTCAAGAGGTAAAACTGTGCCTAAAACAATGAGACACTTGAGTAAAATAACAGTTTGTGTTTCACAGCAGGAGGAGAAGCAGTTATAGACATTAGCAGGTACAGAGATGGATATGAGGGTCCTCAAATCCTGGATCTGGGAGAAAGTCTGTAACGAGGAATCTCTGTATTTCTTTTAAAAATCAGAATACTTACAGAAGTCCACCTGAATTTACTCTAGCATGTGATAGTGTGATAAATAACATCAAATCTGTTCACCGAATTGCCTCTCTTTCTCCAGTAAGAAGTGTTATAAGTTAGAACTCTGTAAAGCAGCCCAGGATCTCTCTTTTTCTTAATGTGTCTTATTGCCAATCAACAAATCCTCCTTCCTCAACTTCCTAAATATGTTTTACATGGGTGATACATTTTTATAAGTGCTGTGTTTTATAATACACAGTGAATAATACATGCATTCGCTGCATCATTAAAAAACTCTTCATAAGCATATTTTTATTGCTTATAATTTAATATATTTGATCACAAGGCATTTATAACATTTCATATTTCAAATAATAGAATAAATATATAATTTCTAATTGAAATTCTCAATGCCCTAATATTTTTTTGTTGGAGAGTGGTGCTGGGGATCAAACTCACGGTCTTGAGCTTGCTAGACAAGCACTCTACCACTTGGGCTAAATCCCTAATACCCTCACTGTCCTAATATTAACATTGATTTCTTTTAATTATGGCCAAAATTTATATTTTGGTATTATGGCTTATGACAAATAATGACAGAAGAAAATAATTCTATCGGGTAACTGCATTCACTAGCTGGTTCAATTGCCTCTCTCCTGTTGGAAATTCATAGCATATAATTTTGCCACTTTTGTTTACTTTCTGAATTCACATCAACATGAAGAGCTTTGTTCATAATATCACTATACTCTGTTTCTTTAGGTTTAACTTCCTCAATTATTAGGTCAAAAATATGAATACTAGAAGGTGCTTCACACTATTAATTTTCTGTTTAAATTCACCTTTTAGTTAAAAATCCCACTTGTGTTTTTAGTCAGTAATAACAACACCCATTGTGCTACTACTACTTATCCCCTTTTCCTTTGGAGAAACTTCTAGTGGTTGTTATCACCTAAACAGCGCAGACAAATAAATTTGTAAGCCCCAGAGGACTTTCTAAAGACTCAAGTCACTTTGTATGTCATTTAGGTGGAATAATACACTTGTGAATGATTATCCAACACGTAGACTATAATCCATGACTTTGAAGTTCAGTTCCAAGAGGATCGACAGGTGTGCAGCACGCTGTGGTTGAGGAGGTGGGACCTTCACACAGACAGGAGGCCCATGATTGAGTTTCTATCCAGAAACGTTTGCACCTCTCAGACTGCCCATTAACTCTCCTGTTTACCACTCTGTTCACCATTCTTTTACTCATGTGCCACCATATCTTGAAATGAGCCTTATATTAGGCTTGCAATTAGTTGGATTTAACATTACCAAAACATCTGGCAGCAGTTCGTATACCTGCTGCTCATCAGTGCAATCACACTAGCCTCTCCAATGTAGCATTGAAATAATTGAAACAAACACGTTTGCTCCTTTACAATGCACATTTTAAACTTTTAGTTCTTTAATTTTATATAAATCTTTAGTGGAGCATAAATATGAAATATAAAAAGTCCCAAACATATCAGAGCACAGAATATCATAACATTCCAGAAGTTCCACACCATCCTTTGACTCTTTCCAGGAATTAACCCTTGGGATAAATACATTCTTGTTGAAAATCAAAGACTAATTGGCCATGCCCTTGATATTATATTGCTGGAATCATACATTTTGCTTTCTTTTTGCCTTTACCTCCTTTCATTCAAATGTATGTTTATGAACTTTATACAGGATTATGTGCACAGCTCTGCTTTGCTCCCATTTAAGTAAAATATAAACATGCTACAATTCGTGTGTTCCATTAAACGCAATGATCAGTGATAATTCATGAAAATGTTCTAAGTTGAAAGTATTTATGACCATTAATCACAGTGTCATTTTTAATGGGTTAAGAGATGCCTAACAGATTAGTAGATCACTCTTCAGGGCTGGTCTGTGGATGACTGACATGGAGGCTGACACACCAAGGCACTAGGACCAACCCACATGTGGGTGGCACCAACCAATAGGCCTGTAATCTGGAGGGAATAAAAAGGCAAAGGAGAAGGAAGTCTGCTGCCTTTGAAGAGCTCTAGTCTTGAGAGGGTACAGTCTTTACTGTCACAGCCTTTGGACATTGCTTTCCAAGTCTCCAGTTTCTTCCACCTTCCAATGCTAATTCACATCAGCGACTCTCAAGTGAACTTACAGACCTTGGACCTTCAACTGATCCTGTATCCCTGATCCCTCTTGGGCTGTGCTTTCCATCTTCCTGGCTGAGCTGCTACTGGATTCTCCACCTCTGGGGCAAAAGATGACCACTGTGGACTCTCCTTACGCTGATCCCACAAGCCCGCTTCCTAAATGTCTTTACGCAACCACACACATAATTTCTATTGATTCTGTTCCTCTTGAGAACCCTAATTAATACAGGATTGTATATATTTATGTTTGGGATGAGTAAAGATACCAAGACAAAGACGATAATGTTTAACAAATAGTACCAAGAATTGTTTCCAAATGACTTTATGAACAAGAATTTGTAGATTTAATTTTTTGTTGTTGCAAAATATATGTAACATAAAATGCATGATTTTGAAGAGGGCGTGTCGCGTTACTCCTTTACCTAGGTTTTGCTTGGTGTACATGCATGAACATGATTGTCTTCTAATACGGGACCTCTTACAGGGAATGTGGGAAAAGTCCCGAGTACTTCCAGTGCCTGCCAGAGGCATACAAGACCCTTAAGTGGTATGACAGGCAATTTCCTTTCTATTGTATTGCTCTTACTTTATATGCTACTGACTCGGCTGTTAAATTCTGTCTTTCCCTGCTTTCATCTGATCTTTTTCCTACTCCAGCGCCCAGGGAATTACTAAGCCTCACCAACCGTACCTCTTAAATTCCCAAACAAATACCCTTTTCTGTTCGTCTCTGTTATTTGCTGATACAGCTATTCTCTCTCTCTTTCTGACTTTTAAATTCTGCTTCCAGGAGACTTAATTTTCCTAATTTTCAGAGAATCACCCTTTACCTTTGATAATCTTTTCTCCATGTACGGAACAGTCAGTCGCGTTGGTAGGACTCAGTATTTATGTCCTGTTGTCACATTCCTCTCTTGGATCCAAGCTTGGCATATGACTCATTTTAAGGAGAGAGCATAGCAAGAATGTTTCTGTGCCTCTCCTGGCCTCAATTTTCAGGAAGTACAAAGCTTCCATTTCCGAGCGCTGAGAAATCCAAAACAGCCTGTCTAAACGCGGCCGAGTGGAAGGAGGGCTCTCAGACCAGGTAACAGAGTCTGAGACTCGCTCCAATCCCGTCCTTCTGTCCAGCCGTCAGCTACCCGAACCTCCCTGAGGACACATAAGACCAAGGGCCAGACTCACCAGGAAGATTTCCCAGCCCCTGCCCACCAAAGTGAGCACATATAAACCCACAAGCTGTGTGAATTCCTGAGCCTCATAGTCTTGAGAGTAATAAAATCATTACTGTGTTACACCATTATATTTTGTGACGAGTCTGTCACATGGAAGAAGGGTTGCAAAAGACAGGTTGATGCCTCTAAGAGAGCGTTGCAGTAATAAGATAATCAAAATATGCCTCACTGGCTTCGAGATTAGGAGGCTGTCATGGGACTAAAGGATTTCTAGAGTTGGGCATGGTCATGCTCCCCTGTAGCCCTAGCACTCTGGGAGGCTGAGACAGGAGGCTCCTAAGTTTAAGTCCAGACTAGGCAGCTTAGCAACTTCAGGAGATCCTGCCCCAAAATTAAAAATAAAAAGGTATATGGGGGGGTGTTGTCTGTTGAGGCTGTTCAGTGTGCAGGCCTTAGGTTAAACCCCCAGTTCCAAAAATCAAAGAAAGAAATGAAAAATTCAGGAGACAGTCGATAAGAGCTGCGGAGAGGGGCACTTACAGAGGCATTGGGAGAAAGATTAGTAAAGTTCCCATCTACTATTGTATGGATTTCAAAAATGCGCCTAATAACCTTATGAATATACCTAAGGGAAATGCCAAGAATAAGGCCTCAAATACCAACTGGCTTCTTTGATTTGCCTATGATCATTTTTCCTGACATTGTTTCATTCTATTCAAATGTAAATCCAAAAAAGTCTTCAGTTGATGTGTGTTTGAGGGAAATGGAAGCAGGAGACAAAAAAACTACTCACGGGGAAATCACTACTCCCAGTGCAAGAATGGAGTTTCGGAAGTTTTTAGTTTATTAGCATCACTGCATATTAATAATGAGAGGAACTTGGGAGGTTTTTTCGCTTTTCAGAAACAAGTCTATTTATTTACATGTACTGGACACACTGGAAATTAATCAAAGCAGAGGAATGAATTGCCTGCTATCAACCAAGCTGTTGAGTGGCAGAGCTGAATATAAAACTAGTTCTGCCGGTGTTCTTGCCACAGTACAGCGCAGATACGTCCCTCCTCCTACAGGGAAGACAGGCCTGAGGTGGAGACATCTAAGAGCCTGAGAGTCAATCCAAATCCAAGCTGCTCAAGCAGTGTCACGGGGAAACATAATCTAATGGGCTGAAATGAGGAGACGAAAACAGTTCTCAGCAAGAGGGGTCAACTTTCTTGGTATCTTTCTCTCCCCTTATGGTTACAGATGTGTTAATGGCAAATCTGAGAAGGGTCTTTTGTGAATCAGATTAGGACTCTGGTTGCCCAAAAAGCTCATTAGCAATTTATGAAGATCAGCAAACCCCATTTTTGCATAATGTGAAATCATTTTGGCTTGTCACACAAGGAAGAGCTGATGAAAAGTGAAATGACCACATACTGGTTTGTTCTTTCTTTAGAAATTAAAAAAAAGGGAAGGAAAGGGAAAGTCATCCACAGGAAAAATATCCTGCAATAATGAGATACGCGTAAGACTCTGTCAGAGTGAAGTCGCGGTTAATGTGGGTTTCCGAACCGGGCCAGTTTCTCATTTGCCTACTGTGGGGAGCGCCTATGTGGACCTCACAAACCTGAGTTATCTGCCCATTAAAGAGCAGTAGGGACTCTTAGATTCAGTATTTCATTAAAGCCACAAAAGAATTTTGGAAGAATGACTAAGTGCACACTTTGAGATCAGAGCCTCATGGAGTTTCTACATGATATTCTGTACACAAATGGAGGGAACTGAAGCAATCGGGACAATTTCCCAGCAGCTCTATCAAAGAAAACAACAGTGACTGTTACCAAGAGTGACTGAAGGATGAGACTGTGCTGGGTCAGGCCACTGTTTTATGTTCTGGGTGGGGTAACCCTGTAACAGGTGTGATCAGAGAACGTAGCGAATGTTTCAGGCTTCAAAACTATTACAATAAAAGACACATTACCGTTCTTTCCCCTCAGCGTATTCCCTCTTGCTCTAGACACATTTGGGCCATCGTCCTTGGCGCTTTCTGAAGAGCTCCTGGAAATCCTCTTTTGTGAATGCTTTTTAGTGACTGCTTCAATGTCCTGAACTGTTTCAAAGCATTTACAGCACTTTCTATCAAATAAATCATGAATGTCCATCCTCATTTACCTTAATCACAGGATCTGGCAACGTGTAACTTCTGGTTCTTCTCCACAGTCAAAATGAACATCAAAAGGAAGCTTTTTAAATCCATTCAGGACATCGAGGCTGCCAGGACAGTGTAACTAAAGACATTCAGGAAAGATGACTCCAGAGCTCCCGCAGGAAGTGGCCCGGACCAGAGATGGAAGAAGTGTGCTCTACAGGAACAGGGGTCCTTTGCAGCCGGGGGAATTGATGGTGATGTTTCTTTTCCCGTAATAATATTTTTTAAAATGTAAACATGCATCATACTCTTCAACAACACTGTGTGCTCTTGCTCTTTCTTAGGATACTGTCTAGATCTTCCCCCACTGTCTCGGAAACACATTTTCCACACCCAGGCAGTGAGCCAAGTTCCAGTATTTAAGCACCAGCTCTTCACTGGTATTTTCTTCTCAGCTCTACTTCCCACACTTCATGGCGAGTCACTGGCTATTTATTCCTTTCAACTTGGGAGCGTTTGTGCGGCACTTCAGATTTCTGATGATTTTAAGAACGACAGAGCTGCATCGTCTCTGCCACCATCATCACCAGTCTGACTTTTTGTTTCTTTCTCTTTGTTCACTTATTTTTATTTGTAAATGCTTTATATTTTTGTAAACGTTTAGGTTCACAACAAAATTGAGTGGAAGGCACAAGGTTTCCCAGATACCCCTGTCCCTATGCAAGGACAGCGTCCCCCACAATCAACATCCCACACCAGAAGGTTACACTGGTTCTAACTTAATGAAACTGCATTGATACATCCTAATGACCCAAACTGTACAGATTATATCACTTTTGATATTGTACCTTCTTTGCATCTAGACAATATATAATAACATGTATCAACCCTTAGGATACCACAGAGCTTATTTTCATCACTCTAAATATTTTCTGTACACTACCTATTTTATCAAACCCCACAAGCCTGGAAACCACCAATTTTCTTGCGATGTGCATAGTTTTCCTTTTGCAAAATGTCATCTAGTTGGAATCATACACACAGTCTTTTCAGTTTGGCCTCCGTCTTAATAATACATGCTTAATATGCCTGCATGTCTTTTCATGGTGTGGTAACTCACTTCTTTTTAGTCCCGAATAACAGTCTGTTATCATAATGTATTGTGGTTTATTTAACACCACTAAGGGACATTCTGACTACTTAGAATTTTAGCATTATTAATAAAACTATTGGAAATGTCCATGTACAGGTTGTGTGGACACGTTTTTTAGCTCCTGTGTGTAAATACTAAGGAGAACGATCACTGGGTAACATGGTAAGGTCCTGTTTACTTTTGTAATGAACTGCCAAACTTTCTTCCAAAGTGGCTGTACCATTTTCCACTCCTATCATCAGTGATGAGAGTTGTTCACAGGATGTAGTGCTGCCAACATTGTTAACTTTTACCCATTCCGGTAGTTCTATGGTAACCTGTTCTTTCTTAACAAATGAGGAACATTTATCCAGAAAAAATGTGCTGATTGGCCTAAGTAACATCAGTATAATTCCATTTAACCTTCATAGAACAATAGTGGAATCATTTAAAAAAAATAGACACTGAAATAATCATGAGTATTTTATAGAAGAAAATGGATTTTTTAGGTATAATCTTAGATTAGCAAAAATATTACATTAGAAACGAACTATTCACTCCAATATTCATTGGGTAATTCCATGAAAAAAATATGAGCATAATTACAGTGATAACAAAAATGAAACCGACAATACCTAGAGGCAGCAGATTTTGTAAAACTTTTAAATCTCAAGGCTTCCGATCTGAAATAACCCTGTCTACACTGTATCCATTTATGGATGATGGGGAGATGGGTGTAGCATTTTTTGGTCTGTATCTTTGTCCATATCTATGAAAGTTCATTCAGTTGACAGTTTTGAAGTGTACTGTGTGTTAATGTCCCTCAAGGTCACGCAAGAGACAAGGTCCAATTCTTGGATCCTAACAACTATGATGGCTGGTCCAATCTGACCACAAATCCATTTTCTGGATATTTATGAAAAATGAAGCTACCACACATCTACAGAAAGAGTCTCCAGGGCATGCCACCAGAATAGTGATCAGCACATTAAAATCCAGAAATCCTCAGAAATAGGTTTCCAACCCAGGGCTTAAGACAAGTTATTATGAAAATAAAGTGACACATTGTATTGTGCACTTGGTTCTCAAGAATCCAATCTGAAACCATTAAGCATGTGAAGAACCGTATTTCCATGAAACTGATAAAACTTCCCAAGGTAAAAACTTAAAGCTATTCTTCCATCTTCTTTTAAGTAAAATATATCTTCCCAAGAACTCTATTAGAGAAATAAACTTTGCAATTAAAGATCTAGATTCAGAAATTTTATCCCCAATCCAGTAGCTGAAGAATATCTAGAAGTTATCTAAACTTTCTATCAGTTTTCTTATCATTATAATGGGAATTAAATGACATAATTTCATAAAGATTTTGCAAAGATTACATAAGTTGGTAATATATGTAATGGTGGAAAAACTATCCTTTCAGGTCCTCGCTGGATCCAAGAATTGAACTGGGGATACCTTCAATGTTGTGGGTTAGAACTATTTTTATCCCCACAACTCTCAGGCATCCAGAAGTGTGGCTTTTGGAAAATGTCTGGGTCATGTGGAAGCAATAATCATCTGTGGTCATACACAGTAAGTTCATTTATCCAGGGACGAGTTCAGAGTTAAATGTGCTATTGGTTCTGGTTAGTGGCAGGTACCTTTGAAGGTAGCTCCCTCCCCAGTTCCTTTCTTCACTGGACGCCATGACCTGAGCAGCTTGTCTCTGCCAGGCCTTTCCTGCCTTGGAGCCAGCCAACTCTGGACTACAACAAAGGGCCAAAATACACCTTTCCTCCATTACATTGTAGTGTCAGATATTTGACCTAGAGACAAGAAAGTCGCTAAGACAATCAACTATTAAAAACAATACACATTTATTTAAAATGTTTTTACATATCAGGGGAGCCCTCATTAAGAAAAGACGAGACAAAGAAATAGACTCAGTTACCAACTTGAATATACTGACTTGAACAAAGAATAAGTAGTTGTAAAAAAGCAAGTAAATTATAACAGTCTTAAAAGATGAGATATTTTAACAAAGCCTGTGAAGGATTCTTCACTTCTATCCTTAAAGATCAAGGTGTTGCTTTTCCTTCTAACACAAGGCGATTGTCTCTCAGATGGAAGTAGCATGTTCTGTTTCTAATGAAAATCAGAGAAGTCAGAGTGATCTTATGCCTGCTATTTTACAGGTACCTTTAATTTAAGGAGCTAACACTCCAGAGTAGCACATTTAACCCCTTCATTTCTCAGTATCTGCCCTTTATGTTTTCAGAAAATCTAAGATACTCCAGAATACTCCTTTCACCGTATTACTCCATTCTACTCTATGATTTTAACAGACATTTTTGGACTTTGACAAAATTCATTTCCACTTTAAAAACTGTAAGCCAGACAGAAAGTTCTATGAGCATTACTTATTCACTCGTCTGACTAAAATCAAAAGAGTAAGAAGAAATTTTCCTTCCTTGTAATATTTGCATTTTAATATACAACCAGTTGCCCTTGAACCATAAAACTCAGTGATAAGGTTGTCTCTGCTGGATAAAATTTGCAGGAAGAGAGAGAAGAACAGGATTCTGATCTTTGGGATTCATCCAGCTCACCGGCAACATAATAGGATCCCATACCCGCTACGGGGCTGGTTTGAAACACACGTGTTACACAGACGTTCTGAGGTGGCCGTATGTGCAGATGGGACAATTAACAAAGGTAAAAGTTGAGATGATTCTGTTTCTGGATTAAGGGAATGAGATGGGGGTAAAACATGGATTAAGCTGAAGTCATTATTGTCCCAAATCATAATTAATGAATTCAGTGGAATTGAGTGACTCACGCAGAGAAGGTGCAAGTCCCAAGGTCCAGGATGACAAATGTCCCACGTATACGTCCGCGGTGTTCAAGATGAATAGTCGACAAGCTACAACCCACGTGCCAAATCTGGCCCTAGGCCTCTATTTCTTTTAAAATCTTTAAAAAAAGATTTTCTTTTTTTATTTCTATGAACTGGTAAGATGAAAACAAAGAATACACAACAATGGTCATATGCAAAAAACCCTGAAGTATTACCAATTTGTTCTTTGAAAAACTGTCTCCCCTCCTGCTAAAGACTAGGGAAAGACGACGAAAGGACAAATCGTGTCCATCACTCTTTCAGTTCTTTACTGACAGAGTCACCAACGTCACTGCTAGACAGAAGGTCACGGAAGATAATAAACTGTGATCTATTTCTGTGTACAAACTCAAAAATCTACTTTTGGAGAGAGACCTCAAAAAGACTTCTGTGTGGCTTTTGATGCAAGCAGCGGGCAACTTAAGCACAGGGGGTTTGGGGACAGCCGTCAACGCAAGCTGGGGCCAAGGAGGCCAGAAGAACGGGACGGAGAGCATTCAACAGCGAGCGATCGCTTGTAGGTGTGCGGATTCGCACCGAAGGTCAGACTCAACGGATGCCGTCAGCGGAGCGGAGGTGGAAATGATTGTCGCTGTGCAAAATCCTAGATGAGTCCAGTGGGGACCAAGAAGAGCAAACTGTTACCACCCCGCCCACCTGCGTACAGCTTCATCCCGAGGCCGGCCAGCCTCAGGGGCGGAGCAGCCAGTGAGAAGCCGAGTCCACCCGGTGGGGGCAGGTGCGCCGCCCAGACGGTGAGTCGGGGGCTGGACATGTCGCCTGCACTCTGTTTTCCATGTTCTTTCTCCAGAACATCTAAAGAGCGTATAAATAGATAAATCTTTCTATACTAATACAGAAAGATTAGAGGTTGGGG
>PVJO010028751.1:0-17683 GCA_004026905.1 Hystrix cristata
GAGATCTACCATGAGTGTCTTGAACAACTGAGGCTCTGGAAAGCAGCCTGACAGCACCATAGAGTCATGATTCCCTGGAAGCAGTCAGAATGCCTACTCTGAGTGGCCTGTGCCACTGAGTCTTATAAGGATACTAACTTAGTCATCAAACGTATGTGACTATCAACACCCACATGTGTGAATATCAACATAGAGACACAAAAAGCATGAAAAACTAAAGCAGCATCATGCCTGCAAGTGAGCACAACTCTGCAACAGATGCCAAAGAGAAGAAAGTTGATTAATTGCCTAAAAGGAACTCAAAATAATTACTACAAAGGAACATAATGAGATACTTAAGAATACTGACAATCCTACATTATGTTAAAAAACAAACAATCTAAATGAAAAATTCAGCAACATGATAATCATCATAGAAAAGAGTCAAAGAGAAATCTTAGAAGTGAAGAGGTCAGTAAATGAAAAAAAATGTAGTTGAGAGACTCTGCAACAGACTAGATCAAACAGAAGAAAGAATTTCTGAGCTTGAAGACAGATATTTTGAAATAGCCAGTCAGACCAAAAGTGAAAAAAGGAATAAAGAAAGGAAAACAGATGAGATTTATGGTAATCCAGTAAGCAATCAATTTTTTTCATTGTGTAATTTCTAGGAGAAGAGGAGGAAAGCATAGAGAAAATTACACTTAATGAAATAATAGGTGACAGTTTCAAAATCTTGGTAAAAATATAAACATCAAGGTTCAGAAACACAAACTCCAAATAGATCCAACCAAAGAAGATTCTCTCTAATGCACATTGTAATGAAGCTGTCAAAAAGTCTAAGACAATGATAGGATTATGAAAATGGCAAGCAAATACTTTCAAGGCACATATAAAGGAATCTGCCTATAATAAACAGCAAATTTCTCAGCAAAAACTTTTAGTTCAGGAGAGAATAGGATGATTTATTCTGATTTCTGAAAAGAAATACACTGCCAATCAAAAAATATAATATCCATCAAAGTTTCCTTCAGACAAAAAGGAAAAAAAAAGGTTTTTCCAAGGAAAGCAAAAAATAAGAGAATTCATCAATACACCCTGAGCTGATAGCAATGCTGAAGGGAATACTATTTTTAAAAGAAAAAAAAAACCATAACAACCAAAGTAAAAATACGCAAAAGCATAGAATTCACTAGGTTTTTGTAATTTTTTGGCTCTGTGCTTTGCTTCTGATTTTCATTGTAAATCTGGCTAAAACTCATCCAATATTACCTATGCCACAGTCTGAATGTTGTGCTGCCTTGAAGTTTCTTCTGAGAGATTAGTCAGCCATCTTTAAATTCAATCTCACACAGTCTGAGGACATGGACATAATGTAGACAGTTCTTTCTCATAATGTAACATAGCTTCTACTCCCATTCTCAATAGAGTTCTTCTTTTCTATCTGAAACCTCATGAACACAGTCTTTACTCTTCACATGGCTTTCAGCACTCTGATCTTCTGAGGTCTGACTTGAATTACTTATCAAGCTCTGCTTACAGTATTTTAGGGCTTTTTGTCAGAATTTCAAAACTTTTCCAAATTCTCAAACCAATTTCAAAAGCTTCTGAGCCACATGGGCAGGTATAGTCAGAGCAATGATTCCACTCTTGGTATAATTTTTTGTATTAAGTCATACACGATTTACTTAAAAAGAAAAGGCTTATTTTGGCTCATGGTTTCAGGGTATTAAATCCATGGTTATCTTGCTCCAAGGCAGAAATTTAATGGTGGAAAAGCATGGCAGAAGAAAACTGCTCAACTCATGGATCCAGGAAGAAGACAGCAAGAGAGGAGCCTGAGAGGAAGGGGCTGAGGATCAGATATCTTCCCCCAAGGTCACAACTCTGTGACCCACCAAATCATACCCAGAAATGTGCCTGACTAATCTCTTAAGCATCACTCATGTCAACCAAGTTGACAATCAAGGTTGACTACCACAGTGCTTTTTAGTTTCAGTCCTTGAAATTAAGTCTTCAATCCATTTTTAGTTGATTTTTGCTTGTGATATGAGATAAAAGTTCAATCTCATTCTTTTGTTTGTGAAGATTAAGCTTTTCCAACACCATCTGTTGGACAGACTAAAGTATTGTATATTCTCGACACCCTTGTGGAAGATCAGTTGCTATAGCTAAGTAGATTTATTTCTTTGATTTTTATTCTGGTCCATTAGTTTATGAGTCTGTCTTATGCCAGTGCCATACTATTTTAGTTGCTGTAGCTTTGTAACAAAGTTTGGTGTCAGGTAGCAGCTATTCTTAGTTCTTTGTGCTTCCCTATTAATTTTAGCATTAATCTTTCTATTTCTGAAAGCAATGTCATTGAAATATTGTTAGGCACTTCATTAAATCTATAGATTACTCAAATAGTTGCAATATTTTAACAATGTTAAGCCTTCAAATCTATAAACATGGCATGGCATTCCATTTTTTTATGTGTTTTCTATGTAGTTTTCAGTATACAAGCCATTTACTCTACTTAGCTATGTATATTACTAATCGTTCTATTGTTTTTGATGATAGTATAAGTAAGATTATTTCCTTTATTTTATTTTTGGTGCATTACTTTTATTCTTATTCTCATAGAAGCATAATTATTTTTGTGTGTAGAGTTTGTAACCTGTCACTTTAATAAATTCATTTACTTGTAATAGTGTTTTTTTTTTCCTGAGTCTTCAGGATTTTCTAAACATAAAATCACATCACCTGCACACAAAACATTTTACTTCTTTCTTTCCAGTTTGGATGCTCATTACTATTTTTAATCCTATTTAATTGCTCTAGCTAGAATCTCCAGTACTATACCACCCTGTCCACAGCTCAGCTGTGCTAGGACAGTGGTGCTAGAAGACTGAAGTTGCTAGAAGACTGAAGAAAATACTTGGAGATGGTTTGTGAAACACAAGGTTATTGAAACTTATATGGAAGGTCCAGTGGTGATGGGTTGGACAAGTAAGGTCTCCATCCCTCACTGTGCTTTGCCAGAAATTCCAGTGGTGATGGATTGGAAAAATAGTGCCTCTTGTCCTCATGGGACTTTTCCGGAAAGCCTCATAATGGGCAACACATATCTTCTCCACAGTGCTCTACTCTACACTTGCTTACTTCAGGGAGGGGGGTTTACATATAGAACAAACTACATAAGCAATGTCATCCTTTACATGCTTTGTTCCATGTATGACTAGCATTCCAGGGAAGAGGTGCTTTAGTATGTGTGCAAGAAACAAGTTTCTACAGATAGCACTAGTTTTCCCTATTTGGCAGTATGTGTGACAGAGAGTCAGTGTCCCTTCAAACACCTTATCTAAACACACCAGTCCCTGTCTTCTTCTATTGCCTCTTTACTTGGTTAAAGCCTTGGGAATGGAGAGGAACATGTTAGGGACATGATTTGTACTGTCTTCCTTTCTCAATGATAATACATATTAAGTATAAGTGCTGAAAGTGAGCGTCCTTGTCTTACTCATGACCTTAAAAGAAAAGCTTTCAGATTTTCACCATTCAGTATGATGTTAGCCATGGATTTTTCCACATATGACCTTTATTATATTGAAGTAATTTCCTTCTATCCCAATTTTTTGAGTATTATCATGAAAGTATGTTGAATTTTTCAAATGGTTTTCATGAATTCATTATGATGATTATGGGGTTACTATTCTTTGTTTTGTTAGTTTTCTGTATCATATTAAGGGTTTCCACTTGTTGAACCATCCTTGCATTCCAGGGATAAATCGCACTTAATTATAGTGTAAGATGCTTTTAAAGTGCTGCTGAATATGGTGTTCTAGTGTATTTTTTTTTATATCTGTACTCACCAGAAATATTGGCTTGTATGAAAATTGTCAATGCCAAGATGTAGTCACTTTATGTCAGATTCAAATAAGGTAGAGCTGAAAAATCATGCGCATGTGTTTGGCAATAAGAACTATCATTAAAGATTCTGTCAGAACCACATCCTCGTATACAAAGGCCACTGCAACCTTGCACAAAGACATCTTTCCACCAGTTGTCTGTTCAACCTTGGATTGACTCTAATATTAAAATATTTTTGTTTTTGAGAGTCATTCTGTCAATTGATTTTTAGGTTAATATCTGTAGATTTTTTTTGTTTGTTTGTACTGTTTCTGCCTATATTTAAATGTTTGTTTCAATTCAATAGAGAAACCATCTGGACCAGGGATTTTCTTCATTGAAAATCTCTGTTTAACTTCCATTTCAAGTAATCAATAGAAATCTTTTTCTATTCATTATAGATTTTAAACAGACAATATGGGGGGGTGAATGTGTGAAAAATCAAGATGACCCTTAAGCTGACTTCAGTGATGGCCATTTCATTTAACTTTAAAATCTCAAACTGCATCCCTACTTAACTAATGATGTTTGGTTTGCTTGTGTTTTGGGAACCATGCCTCTCTCATCAGCAGTCTCTGCAGAAACACCCTAATGTCAATGCCAAGCAAATCTCCTCAGAAATGAATGGAAGATTTAAACTTTGCCCTGAGGCCAACCGCATAATTATCGTTAGTGACCCATGAATAGAGAGAATATCCTAAGTGTTTGTAATTTTTTCCCCAAGGTTTCAAAGAACAAAGTTTTTAATGTCCATTAAAACATCACATGGGGGTCTGGGGATTTAGATCAAGTGATACAATGCTTGACTAGCAACTGCAAGCAACTGCAATTCCCAGCACCCCCCCAAAAAGGTTACATAGCCAATCAGCCTCTATAAAATGTTTGTCAGCAAACTGAAAATATGAGAGTGGATTTCTAATTCATTTATGATATAAATACGCATAAATGTGTACCTCTCTAAATACTTAAGTATTTTTATTTTGTTTACATGGTATTCACTTTTTTTACTTTGTCTCTGAATGGAAGACACTGTAGAAAGAAATAACGAGAAACAGTAAGTGAATCAGTTTGACTATTCTGAGTTCAAAAGCACCATAGTTTTATCAGCAAATATACAAGTAAGTGTATAAAAGAATCTCTAAAATATTTGTGGGATGTATAGTGAAACTGACTTCTGATTCACACAAATAATTATATTTTGGAATAGGGAAGAGAAAGTTTTATATAATACCTTGTAAAGAAAATGATAATCAGTGGAAAATAAGCCTACTTTACCAGAATCTACGTAAGTATTTGCAGTTGATTTACCATGAGGCGTCATTAATCATAAGATGTATTTTTATATTTTTACAAATATTTTTCAAAATATCATAATTCTGAGGAATATTTTAAAAGAATTGTAGGCCTAGAGTATAAGACAATTTGTTTTATTCATTTGATTATAAGATTAGTGATAAAACTCAGAAACCTCACCCTAATATGTGAGTGGATAGAAAAAAAAACACTCTTTTAAATTCAGTGAGACAAGAATGAGAAACAAATACTAACAAAAATATGTTTTTAAAACAATGTAATTTGAATAATTATTGTAGAGCTTGCTACAAAATTGTCTACCTGAAGAGTGCTAAAGCCAATGACTTTTAACAGTTTCTGAAAGAAAATGAAGATTATTTTACCAGTCTTAAAAACTCACTTTGTTTCCTCACTTGAAATATTGTAGTATTATATTCACCAAACTATATTAAATATGTAATAAATTTGGGTGTTTGTTAAGTACCAATAAATATATGGCAGATTTAGAGTAGATGAGTATGTAAATTTAAATACATAAATGAGAAAACCATGAGACTCAACAAAAATGAAGACACAAATCTCTACAGAAGCTGTTTCAGAGTACAAGTTAGGCGTTTATCATGAAGAATATGCATGCTGTGATACTTTGTCATGAGTGGATACTTTGTCACCAAGTCTTGTAATGTTGGAGGCATATAAAGGATACTTAAAACTATGGATATGAAATATTAGGACAAATGAGTAATTAAGAGGAAAAATTTGTCAGAGAAGGGAGGAGTAGGAACTAGAATATGTTAAAATGCATATAAAAAGATTTTTAAACTTATTGAGAAAATACAAAGAGGTCCTCCTATATTCTTATGCTGTCTTAAAGGATAAATAGATCTTTCTTTATCAATATCCTTTGATGACTTCATCAGGAAAAGGTTAGTAAGCTACAGAAAATATTGCTCAAACTCATAGTGATTCTGTACAGTTCAAAAAAATTAGCCATTTAGTCATTTAAAAACTGTTTATTGAGCAATTTTTAAAATATTGCATAAATCCCATAGGATAATTTGTAGCACTTGTTATTTTTTTTCTCAGATAAAAAGTTACCCTAAAATATTTTTTATGTTAGGAAATGGTAAATTACATATACTGACCATGAACTTATTCATGGGCATAGGATAATCCATATTAGCAAAAGATTTTCCACACTAGGAATTCACACAGACATTTCAAGACCTATGGATAGAGAGTATCCTGTGGACATATTCCATGATACATTCCTTTTCACATGACAACCTACTGTTAGTGTGCTAGTTTTTAGGAGATAACATAAAGTGATTTGAAGAAGATAATTCTTCCCTTTTGTACAAAAGATAGTTAGAAGGAATGAGTTAGACACATTCTGCTTATAATCTCAATTAACGTCTTCCCAATTTACCTCTCAGGTGGGAAAGCAGAAATGGCTAAGACAAATCACTCCTTGACAAGTGAATTCATCCTCGTGGGATTCACAGATCACCCAGACCTGAAAACCCTCCTGTTTATCCTGTTCTCTGCCATCTACCTCATCACCATGGTGGGCAATCTGGGTTTGGTGGCCTTAATTTACATGGAGCCTCGTCTCCACACACCAATGTACATCTTTCTGGGCAACCTGGCTCTGATGGACTCCTGCTGTTCCTGTGCCATCACGCCCAAGATGTTAGAGAACTTCTTTTCTCGGGACAGAAGGATTTTCCTCTATGAGTGCATGGCACAGTTTTATTTTCTCTGTCTTGCCGAAACTGCAGACTGCTTTCTTCTGGCAGCAATGGCCTATGACCGCTATGTGGCCATATGCAGCCCGCTGCAGTACCACACCATGATGTCAAAGAGACTCTGCATCCAGATGACTATTGGGACCTTCGTAGCTAGTAATCTTCATTCTATGATTCATGTAGGACTTCTATTAAGGTTAACTTTCTGCAGGTCTAATCGAATTGATCACTTTTTTTGTGACATTCTTCCATTGTATAGACTCTCCTGTACTGATCCTTTTATTAATGAACTAATGATATATATTTTTTCAATGCCAATTCAAATCTTTACCATTGCCACTGTCTTAATTTCTTATCTCTGCATTCTTTTCACAATTTTCCAAATGAAATCTAAGGAGGGGAGAGGTAAAGCATTTTCTACCTGTGCATCCCACTTTTTCTCTGTCTCAATATTCTATATTTGTCTTCTCATGTATATTCGACCATTTGAAGAAGGCAATAAAGATATACCAGTGGCGATATTTTATACAATAGTAATTCCATTATTAAACCCTTTTATATATAGCCTGAGAAATAAGGAAGTAATAAATGTTCTTTAAAAAGTTATAAGGACTTACAGTATTCTTACACAAGCTTCATTTACAGCAAATTGATTTCAGTTTATTAAAATGCTTTGATAAATAATGAACATAGAAAAGAAAACTCTGATTTTACAAAAAATGCCTATCTTTAAATCAACAGACTGTGTTTCTTAAAATATGTATGAGTGGGATGTCAAAACTGCTTGATAAATCTTAATCCAAGTTATACAACCAGAATAAATCAACGAAAACTAAATGGTAGCTGTATTTACCAACTCCCATTACTCTCATGGAATTGTGAGAAATATTGTTCCAAGCCTCAATAAGTCAACATAGCTTCAAAATTAAATGTTTAAATGTGAGAAGAATCTTCTTTGAGTAATATTTTCTAGTTAATATAAGAAATTTTATCTGCTCCTACACAGAGTGTTTAAAACATTTAACATTACCTAATAGAAAAGTGAAATGATAATTTTTTTCTGGAAAACTCACCTTGCAGACACATGTGGGTTAGTTTAGAGGGACAGAGAACAGAAACAAATTGCAGTAATCTATATCTAACATAATAAGGTTTTATTTAGATAAAAAATGGGAAAAAGAAGAGAATGAGAGAAATAAACACATATTTTATAGACTAATTCACAATGAATATAATGAATTGGTAAATTTTACTTTTACTTGAGGTATGATTAATGTTGTTCTCATCTTGAAGGCATCAACCATGCTACATATGGTAGAATATTAAACAGTGGCTTGCATATTAGCACTCGATACAAATTTAAAACATGTTAATGAAGATACTTTTTTTTACATAATGAGATGTACCAAAATTGTATGTATTTACTCATCAGTTTCTATTTCTATGAATTGTCTATTCATTTCCCGAACTTTAATTTTCCACCCACATTCATTTGTATTACTGTTTACAGAGAAAATATATTAAAATGTGCAAGTATTTGTGGCAAATAATTTCTTCATTGGTAGTCTTTTAATATTTGTTTGTGATACTTACAATCTATAAACATTTTAACATGAAATATTCATGTTCATGATTTTTGTGTGATTTTTTTCATGTTCTCTTGCATAGATTTAATTATCTGAAGTCTACCAGTAGCCACTATATTTTATATTTTTCTCTTTTCTACTTTTCTGCTTCCTTCTCATTTTCTTCCTGCAGTTTTTTGGATGAAATTTTGATGTTGACTGTTCACCTCGGAGTTAACTGAGTATATGGCACATGTCAGTTAATCCTTTTTTTCCCCCACTACTGGGTATTGAACCCAGGGTCTTCACACTAAGCTACAGCACAAGCACTTTTTTTTCACTTTTATTTTGAGAGAGCGTCTGGCTAAGTCACTAAACTGCACAGGCTGTGCTTGAACTTTCATCCTTCTGCCTGAGCCTCCCAGAGTGCTGGGATTTCAGGTTTAAACCAATATCCCTGGCTTCAGTGAATCTCAATTATCAATTTGACTGGTTTAAGAGACTCCTGAAGAGATAATTGGATTGTGAGAGCACTAACCTCACCAATGGGTTAATCTTCTGATGAGTTCGTAACTGAATAGGCTACTAAGAGATGCGGCCTCGTTGGAAGGAGTGGGCCACGTGGACACAACCTTGGGGTCTGTATGTGGTTCCTGGGGACTTCCTCTCTGGCTCTTCCTCTGTGTTCTGCTTCTCTATCCCATGAAGTGGACACCTTTGTTCCACCATGCCCTTCTGTATAGATGTTTCTGCCTTGGAGCCAGCTAACCTCATACTGAAACCTCTGAAACTGTGAGCCAAAATAAGCCCCTCTGCTTCTAAGGTGTGTATATTAGGTATTTCATCCCAAAATGGGAAATGAGCTAATATGCCATATAATTTGAAGATGTTACTTTATATGACCTATTTCTCTAAAAATAATCCACCGGTTAATTTAATTCTGATAAACATCAAATGATTTCTTTAGGAACCTGGAGAAAAGGATTCTAATTTTTTTCTTAAATTCTAGATTTTTAAAAAATAATAATCTTTAAAAAAATAGATGATGCATTAAGTATGAAAATATATGATAATGCTCTAGTTATTAAAAGTATAGTTTCAAGAATTGATAAATCAGTGGAACAAATCAGATTATGCAAAAGTAAATTCTCATATAAATAAGAAGGGTATCACAAATAACAAGAGAAGAAGCGGTTATTTAGTCATGTGAGTACATTGAGCAACCTTGTCTTTTCTATTTATCAGTCCTATTCCACATTCAAAGGTTTTCATAAACAAATTTACATTTTTAGGGTGGTGCTGCTGATCAAACTCAGAGCCTTGGGCTTGCTAGGCAAGCACTCTACCACTTGAGCTAAATCCCTACCCCTAACATGTTTTTTTCTTTTTCATAGTTGAACTATGATACGTAGTATTAAAATAAGATTTGTTTGGAATGTTATGAAGTGATAAAATTTGATTTGTGGCTATCGTAGTTCCAGAAGCATTTGTTAACCGACTCTTCTCTTACTGATTTTTCTTGTGCTTGGTTTTGTGCATGGACACTGGTACAATCACATGTATATTCATGCACATGAAGGTCTATTTCTAGTCTACCTATTTGCACAGCAAAAAAGAAGCCAGCCAAGTTCCTATATTTATATCCTAGGAGGGAAAAATACATTTAAAAAGCAACAAAACTAAAATGTAACTATATATTGAGACTCTTCTGTCTCTGCCCAAAGTCTATTTTTTGGGTTCAAGAATTTTACATATATGATACTAATTTTCTCTATTCTTTGTTTCTATGTGATTCTATTTTCATGGCTTTTGATGTTATTAATACTAAAATGGTCCAGAGTATACATGTGCAGCTCTATTAGAGCACCTAATTTCCAGGCTTGTATATTCATCTCCTTCTTCAAATTGTAACTTGAATATCTCAAAGACATCTCAAACATAACATGATCAAAAATACAACTTTTGAATTTTCCCGTAAACATTGTCTCTCCCTAATCTTCTCTAATGGTGCTGGTCAATTGTTTTAAGCCACTGGGCAAGTCAGCAATTAAGTCAGCCTACATCTCTCTCTCTCTGCTTACAACCAAACTTTCACAAGAACTGTCAACTCCATCTCTGAACGGTACCTTCAACATGCCTACTCATTCCATTTACTCTATCTTGCACATAATTCGTGCACATAGTTCTAAATCGTATCAATAGATTCAAATTGTTTTCTTGTTTTTGTCCCTTTCATTCTTTCAAAGTTTTATTCATAAACTCTTTTTAAAACAGTGCTGAAATGCGCATTCTTGTTGCAGAAATTGACTACTTTCAGAGTGCCACTCAGAGAGTTGGCAAACTCGGGTTTATTATTCCGGTGGGCCCAAAGAAGTTTGCACTTGAAAGTCTGGCCCCTGAGTACACAGTGTAAGTCTTTTATAGGACATTACTTCCAGATCGAGCAAGTTAGGTCTCTGTTGCCCACCTCAGTTTAAATGTAGGGCAGTTACTTAAAGCCCTGAAAGCAGAACCAACAGAAGAGAGAGGACTGTGGCAAGCAGGCTGCCAGACAGGTCAGTGTGGAATAGGATCTGGGGGATCTCGGGTCTTAGTTCCGAGTGTCTCCCATGTCATTCCGCACTTTGATGCTTTTCTATAAGGCTTGACTTAAAGTGAAGCATCACAGTGTCTCTAGGTTTGTGACTGGAGCAGGACTGTAGATTCCTCAAACCTCAGTCAGTATCAGGCCACTGTCCTGTCGCTTCTGGAGAGTCACTCATAGCAGCTAGTCTGGGTGTGTCTTTGTCCAGGTCTCTTGTTCCCCTAAGGGTGTTGCTCTTTTCACTCAGGTGTGGTGGATCTATGGGGTGACACCTGTAACTTTAATGGCAGTTGGGGTCTCTAGCACGACCATGTGGGGGCCAGTCTACACTGGCTGGAGTGGCCTTTTTTCCAGTCTGTAACCCATACCAGGTCCCCCGGTTGGTGAGGGTAGACCCAGTTTCTTAGGGGGCTGAGGGGTCTTCTCTAGGGTCTTCTGGGTGATGTGATGGAGGACCCTGCTTAGGGCCTGGAGGTGCCAGGACATTTCTAGGTCAGCTATCTGTTGGGGAATCTCCTTTCAGCTTTCTTATAAGGGGAAGTCATCCACATAAGATTTCAAAAGGGAGTAACCTGAAGGTCTTGGGGTACACCATGTATGGAGTAGGGCTAAGGGCAGTGTGTTTTTCCAGGGTAATTGCATCTCCTGGCAAAGCTTGGCTAAAGTGGTCTTTAGGGTCCAATTTGTGCGCTCAACTTTCCCTGAACTCTGTGGCCTATAAGCTATGTGAAGTTTTCACTTTATTCTCAGAGTCTTGGTCAGGATCTGAACTACCTCTGACACAAAGGCAGGGCCACTGGTGAGGGACAGTCGTATCTAGGAACAATCTCTCACAACAAGGCCTTAACTATTTCTCAAGCACCCTCGGGGTGGCAGGGGGGTGAGCCTCTATCCACCCTGAGTGGGTACAAACCAGTACAAGCAAGTATTGGACATCTAAGGCTTATCTGAGCATGCAGGGAGGAAAGTTTGGGTACAAGGTGGTAGCAGCTCAGTGAGTTTCCTAGGGCTGTTTGTCCCAGGTGAGTCATTTCACAGACCTGTGTCACTAGCTGGACTGCCACTGTGCTGCGGATGAAGAGTCTCTGATGGGACAGCCCCCGACCTCTTCTTTCGTTCCTCCCTCATTCGCGGCCCATTGATCTTCTCTGGTGAACTTTGGAGAAAGGGGCAACTCTGGTGTTAGTAGGACTGTGGAGAGTGGTTCAGGGCTGGGGGCGGAGCCTGGTTGCTGGCAGCCTCTTTAGCTGCCTGGTCAGCCAGCGGATTCCCCTTGCTGATAGGATCAATTCCTTTGTGATGTCCTTTGCAGGGCATGACTGCCACTTGGGAGAGTTTCCAAACTGTCTGTAGCAGCTGGAGGATTTCTTCTTTGTGTTTGATTTCTTTCCTTCTTGCTGTAAGCAGTCCTCGTGGGTAGAGCTGGCCAAAAGTAGATCATCTATATACGAAGCAGGGTGCAGTTTAAAGTCTCTCTGGGGAATGTTGCAGGTCTGTGGTTTGTGTCTCTCTGAACAAAATGGGTGAATTTTTGAAGCCTCGTGGCAGCAGGGTCCAAGCCAGTTGGGTCTTCTTTCTCATGAGTGGATCCTCCCACTCAAAAGCAAACAATGGTTGACTGACTGGCGCTAGTCAGAGGCAGAAGACGGTATCCTTGAGGTCAAGGCAGGTGAACCAGCTCTCCTGAGCAGGAAGGAGACTCAGGAGAATGTTGGGGTTTGGCACCAGTGAATGTAGAGTGACAACAGCATTGTTAACTGCCCACAGATCCTGAACCAGCTAATAACCGTTTCCTGCAGCCCTCCTGACTGACAGCAGTGGCATATTCTAGGGTGACTGGCATTCAGCCATCCTGACATCTCATGGCCACTAGATGTGGTTTTGGATTCTCAAATGTACCTCTCACGAAACAGGATATTGCCTCTGCCTGACTGGGGTAATTCTGGGCTTCAGGGCTGCCACAGTGAATGCATGGTTCTTGGCCATGCCCAGAGGCCCCTTTTCAGTCCAAACAGCAGGAAAACCCTCTAGTAGGCTTGCTGGATTAGCTTGTTCTTTGTGTGGGTGGTAGAGGCATTATTCTTCCTCTTGGGGTAGGAAGAATCAGAGGGCCTCCTCTCCCCAAGGTGAGGCTTGCCAGCTTTCCTGGTGTGAATGTTATTAGTGTCCCAAGTTTTCTCAGCCAGTTGCTTCCCAGCAGGAGAAGTGGGCACCCTGGCAAGTACAGGAACTTGTGAGTTACTAGCTAGCCCCCAAGTTGACATGTCTGGGGTTAGCAGAATGGGCAGGCAGTCTTAATACTGATGGCCCCAGTGATGGTTACTTTTCACCCAGCGAGAGGATCTATGGGCTTAGTCATCACAGAATGTTCAGCATCAGCATCTACCATAAATGTCATTGGCCACCCCCTACCATCATTTTGACTGTGGGCTCCCAGGGGCCTAGGAGCAGAGAGCCTGGTCCCTCTTAGTCCAGCTACATTTTCACAGGGCCAAGGAAATCTTGCAAGGCAGATTCAGGCTTGCATTTTTTTTAACTGATGGGGCTTCCTTCTTTGGTGTGTGTGTTGGCTCTTTCCAACTCATTTTTCTGTGGCTGCTCTCTTTGCAGTATGTACACTGATCTCGTCAAAGCAGAGGGCGTGCCTGTGTCCTCCCTTATGCGGTAAGACAGAGCACTTGGCTGGATCTGGGTTGCCCAAGGCTGCTGCCAGCAAGGATATCCTTTGTTTCATCCTCTTGTCTGCTTTCCGCTGGGCCGCACAGTCTTGTTTCACAAAGGCCTTGTCAGCCACTTCCAGCAGCTGTGTGGCATGCATCCTGGTGAAGCCTTTGAGTTTCTGGAGTGTGTGGTGGAGGAAAGCATAGGATTGGGTCACAAGTATAGCACTGACCATTTTTTGGTTTTCAGTCACCCCAGGATTGAAGGGAGTATAGACACGCAAGGCCTCACACAGTCTCTTGTAAAAGTCCTTCAGTGACTCATCTGACTTTTGGGTCACCACAGCCATTTTCAACATGTTAGTTGGCTTCTTGGCTCCTGCTCTGAGCCCCTGTAGGAGCACTCTGCAGTATTCACGTATGGCATCTCTCCCAGCCCGAGTATTGAAGTCCCAGTCTGGTATGTTGTCAGGGGCCGCATTCAGCGCCCTTTTCTGTGTCCAGGGTATCAGCAGGGGCTCATCCTTGGAACCACTTTTGGGCCTCAGATAGAATGTGTTGTCTCTCTTCATGCTAAAGAGCGTCAGGACAAGCTGGCGGCAGCCCTCCCAGGTTGGTTGGCGAATTTGAAGGATGGATTCAAGAAGATCAGTGACGGCCTGTGGCGTCTCTGAGCAGGCTGAGGTATGAGGTCTCCAGTTCAGGAGGTCAGAAGTGCTGAAGGGCTGGTAGCAGAGGATGGATCTGCCCGGCTGTATGGTGCCGTCATCTGTTGGGGGCCCTGTGTCTCTCACAGAGGCATCTGGAGAGCCACAAGCTGCTGGACTGGCTGTTGGGCCGAACGGAATCATCTTCCCGCTGGTTCCGGGCTGGGGGACTGTGGTTGTGGCGGCAGAGACATGCAGGGTGGAGAGCTGTCTGGGAGAGGATGAGATGGAAGCACGGGGGCTGGCAGAGCAGGAGATGGAGGCACAGAGGCTAGGGGAGATATGGCAGGCTCTTCCTCAGGATCACCTTGATAGATGGCCCTTGGAGGCTTGTCTTCCTTCCATCCTCATGGATGTTGGGCTACAAAAATCCTGCAGTGTCCCTAAGTATTTGCACAAAACTGGTCCCAAGGGAGCAATACCTGGGCAATTTGTAACCTTGGTCTGAAGTTCCCATCATCACCTGATATACTGTCCTGATGGTAGGAAGGTGGAAGGTCCCTTCATCAAGCCAATCAACTTTGATCACTGGCCTCTCCAAATCACACAGGGTCCTGAGTCTCCCAGGAGTCAGTTTGACCCTATAATCCTCAGCAATCCTTTCCTAAAGTTCTTAACGGTATAGTCCAGACAGTGGGTTTTGACTGGCTTTCTTCCCATTGTGTGGCCTCTAAACTATCTCCTGGGGTGGGAATGGCCTGCCTCGGTGGGGTCTCACCTGAGAGATTTATAACCTAAGTAATGTTGGTTGTGCCACTTCTGAAATGCCTGGTACTCCCGGGCTGCATGATCTTGTGCTTCTCTAAAGATAGCTCAAATCACCAAGTCTCTCAGCGAGATTGGAGTGAAGAGGGAGTTCTGTTCAGGGAGGGACTGGCACAGGGTAAATTAACCTTCAGGAGGAAGAACGAGGCTCTGGAGGACTCATGGGTAAGCGAAGCTCTTGAAGGCACTGAGGAGAGAGAGAACGTGACTGTAGGGCATTGTCCTCTCCTCACTCCAGGGGTTCAAAGTGCTCTGGGATGAGTGGTTGGTGCAAAAAGAGGTGACACAGAGAAATGGCCTTGTTATGAGGCTCAGAAAGAGCACTGCACCCCTGGTGTGTGTGCCACTCCACCTGGAGGAGCCTGATGGACCAAGTGGTGTGGCAGGAACAGGCAAAAGTGGCACTGACAAAAACGGCACTGTCTTTGGGGGGTAGCCTAATACTTCAGTGAGCTGGCTCAGGAAAACACCCAAGAGAAGAGGAGTGAGCCTTGAAAATTTCAAAGAAATAATTTTGTCATAAGGCCCGGGGACAAAATGGCCATTTGGACATAGACGGTCTTTGACCTAACCAAACTAATATTTGATCCCCCTCCCTGTGCATCCCACCCTGTGTCAATGGCACAAGACAACTAAGGGCAGGTAGCCCTTGCACAGAGGAGACCAATCAGATGCTCATCTGGCCACACCCCAAAGGAATTTAGGTGTCACTTCGCCCTAGAGGACTCAGCTTTGTGACTTATGAGTGATAGGCCACTGCTGACCTAGACCGCGTGCCAATCACCACGGAATCGCAGACAAGCCCACTCTGACTCTAGCGGGAGTGGGCGTGGGGGCTGTGGAGCCACGGACTCAAAATGAAGCACCACAAGTAAATCAGGTCACGCGTGCACACACACACACACACACACACACGAGTTTATCACAGTTGGCGCCCCACTTCGGGAAGGCCCTTGACTAGGGGTCTTCCTATTGAAGACCCTCAACAGGAGAATCAAGTTCCTCGTGTGCCTGAAGGCCTCAACTGACTGGGTTTTTGGTCCCAGAACCTTACCTTGTCCCAAAGTCCTGGCTGGGGAGTTGGTCCATCTCTCTATTGAGTCAGGTTGGATCGGCTACCCCGGAGAGTGGAGACCCTGGTGAAGGAGGATCCGGAATACCATTGGGTGGTGCTCCGCTTCGCTCAGCCCCGACTGTGGAGAAACCAAGTGCCACTCAGAGAGTTCGAGAACTCAGATATTTTACGCCGGAGGGCCCAGGAGGAGTTTGCACTTGAAAGTCTGGGCCCTGAGTACAGAAAGTGTAAGGCTTTTATAGGACATTAGTTCCGGATCAAACAAGTTAGTTCTGGGTTTCCCGCCTGAGTTTAAAAGTAGGGTTGCCACATGCCGAAAACTAAAACTAGATGCATGCCTCTCACCATGCACTAAGTTGAGATTGAAGTGGGTCAAAGATCTAAACATTAAAACAGAAACACTAAATCTACTGGAGAATAGAATAGGAAGAACCCTTGAAGACATAGGGGTTGGGAAAGAATTTATGGACAGAACCCAGACTGCATGGGAAACAATACAAAGAATCAGTACTTGGGACCACATGCTATTAAAAAGCTTTTGCACAACAAAAGAAATCACGAATAGAGCAGGACGAAAAACCACGGAATGGGAAAAAATTTTTACTAGCTATCCATCAGACAAAGGTCTAACATCTAGAATATATAAAGAACTCGAAAAAAATCAAACCTCCCAAATTTAAAGACCCAATCCAAAAATGGGCAACTGAAATGAATAAACATTTCTCAGATGAAGAAATAAAAATGGCAAATAAATATATGAAAAAGTGTTCAACATCACTAGTCATTCACGAGATGCAAATCAAAACAACATTAAGATACCGTCTCACTCCAGAAAAAATCGCATCTATGAAAAAATCAACCAACAACAAATGCTGGCGGGGCTGTGGGGAGAAAGGAACCCTCCTCCACTGTTGGTGGGAATGAAGACTGGTCCAGCCACTGTGGAAATCAATATGGAGATTCCTCAAACAACTAGAACTAGAGGTTCCATTTGATCCAGCTATTCCCCTACCGGAGATCTTTCCAGAAGAGTTAAAATCGTCATACCACAGAGATATATGCACAACCATGTTTATAGCAGCACAGTTTGTAATAGCTAAGTCTTGGAAACAACCCAAATGCCCAACGACCAATGAATGGCTAAAGAAGATATGGCTTTTCTACACAATGGAGTACTACATTGCCATAAAGAAGGATAAACTAGAGTCATTTGTATGTAAATGGATGTTCCTTGAGAATATACTACTAAGCGAAATAAATCAGACACTCATGACCACACATCGAATTGTTTCTCTGATATGAGAAACCATAACTGTAAATAAGGACAAAGTAGTGTAACGGATATTATATAAAAGGAAGATAATATACAAAGGAGAGGAGTACCAGAAAGAGGGAAGGGGGAAAAGCAGGAAGGGA
>PVJO010028752.1:0-17695 GCA_004026905.1 Hystrix cristata
TGTCTCTCTGATATGAGAAACCATAAGTGTAAATAAGGACAAAGGGGTAGAATAGATATTAAAAAAAAAAAGAGATAGTATTCAAAAGAGAGGAGAACTAGATAGGGAAAAGGGGGATAAAGAAGAAGGTTAAAAGAAAAGTAAGATGAAAGGGGAAAAAACGGTAAAGTGTAACTACACTTGTTGCAAATAGGGAGGGGTGGGTGAACGGAAGGGAGGGGAGGGGAAGGGGGGAAGAGGGGGGGAAAACCAAGATGTATCATGTACAGGTACAAAATAACCATGTTGATTATGATCATTATGTATACAATGTACCATTACATGTTCTTGGTAAAAAGAAAAAAAAGAAAAAAGAAAATGTCATTTTTAATGGTATATTTGTTGAGGATCGTTATAATTCTAGAACAATGGAAACCACTTTAAAGTTCCTCTGTTAGTGGTTGGTAAGTAAATCAGGAAACATTTTCAGAGAAATACTTGACGGTCACTAAAATGAAAGAGGAACCTTTCATTAATATTAAGGACATTAATATGACAGCATATTAGTATCAGATATTAATATGTGATATTGATATGAGAACATCTCCAAGATGAAAAAATACAGAAAGTGTACGGTTGCTGTCATAGAATTTAGAAAATAATGAATCTATGCATATGATATTATCCGCCTATGGAAAAATCCAAAATAAGCCATTATCCATGGTCCCGATAGGTAGGTTCTTGTATAACTGAGGTGCAAAATGAAAGAATAACTAACTTTGCAACTCCTTTCATGCTTTTAACACTTTGTATAAATTTGTTGCTTATTTAAACATACATATAATCATTAAAATTATAAATGAAATAATAGATGGCTGGGAAACTTGCCCTGACAGGATGATAGTGTTTAATACTATTGAAGTAGCACAAGCAGCTCAGCAAGGAGAGTCGACTACGACAACAGGGAGTTAGAAAGCACAAGACACACATCCTACTTCTTCTGCTTCAGGCCTCCTTTCAATACGAACTTAAAAGTCTGTTGCTTAGTGTATTTCAGATGTGTCTCCTGAGATGCTGACTAGAACCTCTAGGTCTCTAAATTCTGCTCTGTGTCTATAAACATGACATATTAGAAGGGAAATTGTTCAGGGTCGACTCAACATTTTAGGAATTCTTTTCCGCTGTCTGGTGAGTGATGCGACTTGTAGCTAGAATGAGCTCCTTGTAATTCCTAAGTCAGGCATGTTCTTTTGACTCTGAGCCTCCCATGTCACCGGTTTCATAAACAGCCCAGCTTGCATCCTCGCCATGGCCCCTTTACGCCCCGACCCCTGCTCCTCCTTAGAGCCTCCTCTGTCTGACTTACGAGACTTCATGGGGGCCGTTGTGCCGTATGGCTACTCGTGCCGCAGACCTTCTTACAGAACCGCGAAACTGAAAATGCCTATTGACTTCTGTCGACCACCTTCAGATCACAGGTGTGTGGTCTTCTTCATCACTTTATCTTTAGTTCCAAGTACAAAACCCACAACACCAACTGTGAGCTAATTAAATTTATCAAATGACCTCCCCAAGGGCCCAGTTTACTTTGTCTTCACTCTGTCCTCAGTCTCTAGGGCTCTCAAAATAAAGAGCACAGTTTTAGGAGCTAGTGCAGGAGGGACTCCCCAAAGCGGAAGGTGCACGCATGCTTGTCCGAAGCCAGCCAGACTCTCTTCAAGGACTGGACCCCCCCTGGGCCTGCGTCCCTCCGTTTGCTCACTCAGTCGACTCCTCATGCATGAAGTCATCATCTTCATCAGTTCCTAGCACAACAGTCACATTTAAAATAGTGAAGAAATAGTGCCTTAATCAGGTACATCTAGTTTTTCTATCAGTTCAGTTTAGTTCTGCTGAAATAAAACCATGCATTTTATACAAGGGTGAAAATCTCACTGAAAACGACACCCAGAGACAGACAGGAATCTGTGCGGTGGCCACAGAGCCATCGACAGCAACACTGTGACCACTCCTCATTTCTTTCTTCCTTCTAAAGTCCTAAGAGGTCGGGCACAGTGGCGCACGCCTGTAATCCCAGCGCTTGGGAGGCTAAGGCAGGAGAATCACTACAAGTTTGAGGACAGCCGAAACAACATAGTGAGACCTCGTCTCAGAAAACCAAAAAAAGAAGTCCTCAGAGTACAACCTGATTTCTTCGGGGTTTTGAAGTAGTGCTTAGTCACCTGCTAGTTCCTCCAACAAAAACCACTGGCAAGAGAACGGCCACCGAGCCTGTACTCAGAGACCTGCGGCCCTCGCTGAGAGGAAAGCTCTGAATGTAGCGCATCCGGGCCTTCTGGTGACAGCAATGAGGGGGCGGGACAAATCCTGCTTGCCCGTCACAGCGGCCCAACACCCGGATCAACAATAGACATCTGAAGCACTGAATGAGGAAAATGTTGAAATTATAGCTGTTTATACATCAGAAAGCGATCATAATGGAAAACAAAGCGATAAAAGCAGAGTACCTGTAATACTTCAAATAATCCCCATGGCATTTTTAACTGAAATAGGGGGGAAAAAAATCTATAATTCATAACATCTCTAGGGACCTCAAAGGGGAAAAAGTCTTGAAGAACAAATTTGGTGGCTTCATTTTTTTTTTGTTGTTAGCCCCTTTATTACTGCTATATCAGAATACCTGGAGGTAGGCGGTGTATTTTTTAAATGAGGTTTACTTAGCATACAGTTCAGGAGGTCCAAGAGCACAGAACCAGTAGCTGCCAGCTGTGCTGGGGCCTTTCTGGCTGCATCACAACATGATGGAAATATTGTGGTGGGAGCACGTGCAAGAGAGAGAGGTCACACAGGGAGACAGGAAGCAAGAGGGATACAGGAAATGTGCCGGGTTCCCTGATAACATCTGCTCTTAAAAGACTAATCAAGCCCCATGAAAGGTGGAGCTCATACCATTCAAAATAAACTCATTCATGAGCATGATGCCACCATGCTTAAGGCCGGACTTCCCACTAAGTCCGGCCTTAAACACTCCACCTCCTCAGCACTGCTGCCTCCACTCTGGGAAGCACATTCACACCATGACATCTAGACTATTTCTTGAATTCAAAACATATTACTGAGCTGCAGAAGTCAAAACCAGGGTGACCTGCATAGACAGACAAACAGACCAGTGGGACAGAGATGAGAATTCAGGAATAAACCGTAATGTACATGGTTAAATGATGTGTGACAGGGTGTTGATACCATGCAACAGTGAAGAACAGTCTTTCCAACAAGTGGTATTGTGGGATTGGGGATTTAGCTCAGAGGTGAAGCACTTGCCTAGCAAGCACAAGGCCCTGAGTTTGATCACCAGCGCCAAACAAACAAACAAACAAAAACCAAGTGGTGTTGTGAAAACATAAAGAATGAAGTTGGGCACTTACTTTATCCATACATAAGAATTAACACAAAGTGGATTAAAGACCTCGGTGTAAGACACAAAACTATAAAACTCTTAGAAGAAACAGAGAGAAAGCTTCATGACACTGAGGTTGGGAATGATTTATTTGACGTGACACTAAAAGCACAGGCACAAAATCAAGAATATGTCGAGAATTCATACAATTTAACAAAAGAAGAAAAACCTAAAAAATAAGCAAAGGACTTGAATAGACAGTTCCACAAAGCACATGTACAAGTGGCCAAAGCACATGAAAAGGTGCTCAACATGTCTTGTCATGAGAGAAGCACACTTCAAACTCTCAATGAGACATCATCTAACACCCATTAATCTAGTCACCCTAAGAACAGAGAAGAAATAGCATTGGCAAGGGGTGAGGGAAACCGGAAGCTTGCTCCACTGCGGGTGGGAATGTCAAAAGTTCTCCTTGCTATAGACTATGATAACAGTGGCTCTTTGAATTACCACATGATCCGGCAATCCCATTTCAGGGTATAATCGAGAAGACGATACAAAGAGATATTTGCAGGCCCAATCTCATTGAAGCATTATTCACCATAGATAAGAAGCTGAAGCAAATCAAATGTCCCCTAACAGATGAATAAATAAACAAAACATGCTATGAATATGGGAGAACATTATTCAGTTAAAAAAAAAAAACATCGTGGCACAGTATATCACAGATGCACGTGTTTGAACAGGTATCCCTGACAGACTGGATGTGAAAGATTTAGTCCCCACAGTGGCCAAAATGAAGGTGTCATGGTCCTTTAGGGTGTGGACATTATGAGATTTCCTCAGGTCCCTCAGGGTGTGCCCTCAACAGGGATTTGGGGACCCCACCAGTCTCCTTTTCTATTTCCTGGCTCCAGATGTGAACGCTCGTGCTGAGAGTACACCTGCTGTGATATCAGTCTTACCAAATGCCAAAAGGGATAAAGCTATAAATGCTGTGGGTGAAACTCTAAAATGCGAGCTATGTAAATAAGCATTATCTCTTTGTAAGCTGATTGCCTCAGGTACTTTGTCTAGAAATGCAAATCTGAGTAATACAACGGAAAAATCTTGACAGCTTTGTGCCAAGTGAAATCAGTCAGTCACAAAAGATAAACACTACATGATTCACTTGGGTGAGTGTATTAGGATTCTCTATTGACACAGAAACAAGATACAGGGAGATTTATGACAGAGTTTTCTAGGGGAAATGGCTCCTGTGTCATGGAGACTGAGAAGTGCCCTGAGAGACCTTCAGCAAGCCGAAGATCACCTTCTATCAGTAGTGTGGTTCTGTCCAATTCCAAAGGCCTGAGCACTTGGATTTATGTTGTCCAAGGGTGGGGGAAGAGTATATACCAGCTCCAGGAAAAAGACACCTAAAATCCTCTGTCTTCTTGCACTCTCCAGGCCCTCAGACGACTTGCTGGTGCCCGGTCAGCTGAGGGCAGATCTTGCTTGCTCAGCTCACTGACTCACCCGGCAATTCCTCTAAGGACAGCCTCAGAGACACACCCAGTGATAATGTTTTATTAATTCTCTAGGCGTTCTTTAATCCAGTCAATTTGACACCTAAATTTAAGCACCACAGACATGTGACTAAAACAGTCAAACGCTTAAAAACAGATTAGAATAGTAGTTGCCAGGGACTTGGGAGTAGGGGTGTAGGGACAGTGGGATATTAGGCAGGTCTACAGTAGGAGACCCCAGGAGAAGAGAGATGGGGCACTTTGCCGGGAACAGGATGCAATGGCGTGGACCACAGGTGCTGTTGCTGTGCCCTGTTCCCTGCAAAGTGCCCCATCTCTCTTCTCCTGGGGTCGCCTACTCTAGACCTGCCTAATATCCCATTGTCCCTACAATTCCCCCCTCTGAGACATCTCTCCAACTGTTGTTGGGGCTTGGGGCGACAACTGCTGTAGCTTCTTCGAGCTGAGGTGGGGCATCATATGATGGCAGTGGAGGGTGTTCATCGGGAAAATGATCAAGAGGTCCCTGGTAGAAGGATGGAGGCACATCCATCAGTGGTGTCATCTGAAGGACTATTTGTATTGTAAGAGCATTGATGCAGTCTGAAATGAAGCATGAAAGGCCATTGAGTATACCTGGGCCAAAAAGGCAGATAAGCAGGATTAACGGGAATGGAGTAATTAAAGGCAAGAGCCATGACCTAATAGAGGACAGCCAGGCTTTAAGTTGAGAAAGGACTGGTGAAGAAATTTCATCTAGTGTCCCTTGATTATGAAGGCATTTGGCTTATCTAGAATGACTGTGGTTTGGGTTTCTACCTGTTGAGAGTTGTTAATGTACATGTAACAAGAACCATTTAACACAGCACATACTCTCCTCTGGCTGGCCAGCATCCAATCAAGAACCTGGCGGTGCTCTAAGACCATTCCCACCAAAGAGTCTAGGGAGTGTTGTAAGTCCCTAAAATTACTGCCGGTGGACTCAGTGATTTTGGCTGTGGTGGCTGTGAGGTTTTTTATCTGGACAGCATTGGCTAACACACCACAGGTAAGGCCCCTCAGGGCAGCAATGAGGGCTGTAATACCAGAACTATGAGAGTTATTGCTGCCCTTTGGTGCCTGGGATGGGGTCCTTTCCCATTCTAAGAGATCCTGTGCCAGGGCCAGCCCGAAAAGGTGAGGACTGTCCCGGAAGCTCTGGGGAAGTACCGTCCAAGGCAATTGTCCCACTCCTGTTACAGGAGTCTCGAAAGCAAATAGATCTTGACTCTGAGGAGCCAGAGGGATACAAAAGAATGTGTCCTTCAAATCCAGCACAGAAAACCACTTAGCAGTAACAGGCACTTGAGTCAGCAAAGTATAGGGTTTAGGAATGATGGGATGTAAAGGGACCACAGCCTCATTTATAGACCTAAGATCTTGTACCCATCTCTACTTATTGGATCCCTTTTTCATTTTGATAATTGGACTATTATAGGGGCTTATAGTTTCCCTCAAAAGTCCTTGTTGTAATAATGAATGATGGGCATTAACCCCTCTCTCACCTCTGGCCTAGGTGGATCGTGGGAGACTCTAGTGTTCTCCTTATAGTAGACTCCCCCTTCTGAGTTGGAGGAGCATGCCTCTCAACTCACTCCAACGTGACTAGGCAGGATAAAACAGGAATTTAGGTTTTTAGGAGTGGGGATTTGGGCACTTAGAGTCCCCCTGTGGGCAGACATATCTACCCCTGATGGTGCCTGGCCCCCCTAGGACACCAGAAATCAGACTTCTGCTCTAGTCAGAAAAAGAGAAGCAACAAGATTGTCCCCTCCTAGGACGAGAGGGACCTGGACCATGATAGTCTCTCCTGCAACCCAGATATCTCTTGATGTTGCTACTCGTCATAGATGTGGAGCTCCCAGAAAGCCCTCTCCTTTAAGGGTCTTAGTACAACATTGAGAGAGAGATCCCTAAGACTTCTTGGCTGAACAACTTAATCTTTCTCCTTAAGTGACCTAAGAAGGCTAAGAAGGTGAAGGCACTGACGGACTGAGGAGGGATAGGGACAACAGTCATTGGCCTGTTCAACAGAAAGGGAGGAATTTAGGATGCCCAAGGAGTGGAGGAGAGCAAGGGCCCCCAAGACATATTGATCCCTATATTGATTGGAGTTTATGTGGAACGGGAAGGTTGGCCTATGACAGAACAGGTGGCACAAAAACAAGGACTCCAGAGATGGCTGTAACCAGAATCTAAGGGGTTGATGTAGCATCTAAATGGAGTAGGGAGATCCCCACTGTAGGATAGGGACATCTTCCTGGCAAAACACACAGCCTGCCTCAGCATAACCACAGCGTGACAAGAGGCAACGGAGCTCCCGGGTCAGGTATAGATCGGCCAGGCACTCAAAGAAGTGAGGTCCCCGCTGTCTGGGACAGAGTGGTCTCTCGGACATGGGGAACCTTAATCTCCTCTCACTTCACCCGTGGGCTTTTCTGCACTACCAGGTCTGAGGAGCCTCCTCTTAGCATAGGCTGCTCGGCACTTAAGTGAGGATCCAGCCACTAAGCCGTATGAGGATAAAGCCCAAACCTCCTCCAGGATGGTTGGAGGTTGCACTCCACTCCCCTGAACCTGGGGTCCCCTGACACCCAAAAAGGGGCTCAGCCTTGAGTATTCCACCATGCTAGATCGTGGTGGGGGGTTACTCTGGTCAGTGAGCCGAGAAGGGGACGGAGTGTCCCCCCACATCCACTGTCATTTAGGCTGAGTACACTGACCGTCTCTGATGTCTTCAGGTGGCCCTGGGGCCTCAAATTCAATTCAAACCTGGGCGAGCCCGCAGATGACAGGACCTCCAGGGATCTTGGGGGGGAATCCCCTCATCCCTGGTGGGAGTGCCAGACCCCGAGGTGGTGCCTAACCCAGGCTCGACTCTCGCTCCGGTGCAGAAGGTTGAAAGGAAGTCAGATTGAGACCACAGTGCCAAAGCAAAAGTAGCTTTCAATAGAAGCACGAGCAGGTACAAAGCTGCTGTCTGTCAGTGAGAGGAGCAGGGGCGCTTGAAACTGAGCCACCGTTGGGCACAGTTTAGGTGTATAATTTTTATACCATGGGCCCACCCCGACTTCCTCATCTGAGGGTGTCCCTACTTGATTGGTTGATTGGCTCGTTACTAGGGAACATGGGGAAGGGTCTCTGAGAACTTTCCATTGGGGTCTGGGGTCGGTGTGTTATTTCTTTTTGTCTCTAGCTTATTCTGCAAATTCTTGCAGCCGTGGTTATACCTCCACTTCACGCTGCACCTGGCCAGGCGTAAGTGCCAGATACAGCATAAAGAGGAAGCACAACCACACCCTGCTGTTCAGCTGGTAGCATTAACCACAAATGCTGGTGTTCTCATAAGGCCCCCTGCCAAGAACAGGGCACAGCAACAGCCCTTGTGGTCTGCCCCACTGCATCCTGTTCCCAGCAAAGTGCCCTATCTCTCTTCTCCTAGGGTCTCCTACTCTAGATCTGCCTAATATCCCACTGTCCCTACAGGGGAATGAGAAGTTGTTGCTCAATATCGACAGTTTCTGTTTTATAGAGCGAAAGAGTTCTACACTGTGTTGCAACAGTATGTGAACATACTTAACACTGATGTGTTTGTGGAAGGGAATTATGATGGTAAATGTTGTTTCTTTTGGCGCAACTTAAAAGGAAAAGAGAAAAATGAATGCATCAATAAACTGATTGTGAAATTTGAATTTGAATGGAAATATAGAAAAGCAGTAGATATTAATGAGAAATTTAAACAGTTTTGAGAACTGAGTTGTTTTGGCCCACACCTGTAATCCCAGCACTCACGGGGGAGTACCACAGAAGGATCGCCGCTTCCAGGCCAGCCTGAGTTATGAAATAAGTTCCAGGCTAGCCTGGGCTACACAGGGACATTCTGTATAATAATAATGATAATAATAATAATAATAGGGTTTTGAATACATAAAGCAACAATCCATGCTACAAATGGAAAGGAATGAACTATAAATAGTATTTTATATTTTCCCATCATAGTCAATGGAACTCCAATGCTGTTGAAACTTCATAAAATGATCCTAATTTTCACTCAGACACATGAATGGGTCATAGGAGTCAAAATAAGGAGAGGAAAAGAAATCACTGCAATCTGAAAAAATTTTTTTCATTTTATACAATTGATAGATGTTTATGCATGGTTCTGAGTTTAGCAGACTAAAAAGAAAACAAGAGATGGTTAAAAACTAAATTTAAATATAAATAAGAGCAACTATCAGGCCATGTTTTGAAGTATTAAATACATTTTACATATCTGATATCAAACTAAATTCAGTTCCGTTTGGGTACTCAGCGCTCCTCCCTCCTCTCCTCACCAGGCCTTTGCTTTCATGAGGAGGGTGTAGGCTGACCTCACCTGGAGTAAGTTGTATGAGGGCAGAGACTGCATGAATCCTCACACACACTTGGAACCTGCGCAGTGCACAGTGGTGTACAGTCGGTGCATCTGAGCACCACACACACACACACACACACACACACACACACACACATATTGTGGGTTGTCTTTCTGAAGCACATTTCTTGCCTCCATTTTGCATGGGACTCAGTGAGCCTAGGAGAGTGAACAAGTTCATGGGGCATCTGCATGGAGTTTGTTATGCCCCCCTAAAAAACAACAACAACAACAAAAAACCCAGTTTATTACAAAGTTTTCCTGTAATCCCGGAATTTAGGAGGCTGAGGCAGAGCATAAGTTCCAGCCCAGTCTGGGCAACTTAGCAATGTAGGGGCAGGGGGGATGTTAGGCAGGGCTAGAAAGAGAGGTCCCCACGGAGAAGAGAAATAGGGCACTTTATTAAGAGCAAAAACAGGTTGCAGCAACTCTTGTGGTTAACGCTGCCAGCGAGGATGGCAGTCTACAGTCACTTGTGGTTAACACTGCCAGCGAGAATGACAGCCTGTGGTCACATTCCCTCTCCACACTATACCTTTACAAGACTGCCTTTACAGAAGTTAGAAAAAAGAAAGCTTGACCCCAGACCATGTTCCCTAGTAACAAACCAATTGACCAATCAAGTAGTGACACCCTCAGCTGAGAAAATCAGGGTGGGCCCCTAGTCAAGTCCTATAAAAGCTGTGTAATGCGTGTGTGCCCGACGGTGGCTCAGTTTCAGGCGACCCTGCTTCTCTCACTGAGAGATAGCAGCTTTATACTTGCTCTTGCTTCTATTAAAATCTACTTTTGCTTTGGCACTGTGGTCTCAATCTGACTTCCCTTCAACCTTCTGCACTGGAGCGAGAGTTGGGCCCAGGATGGCCACCACCTCAGTGCCCAGCACTCCCACCAGGGACAATGGGATTCCTGCCCCCCAAGATCCCTGGGGGTTGTGTCAGCAAGACACTGTCTCAAAAATAAAAAAGAGCTAGAGAGATAGCCCCATGCCAAGGTCCTGGGTTTAAACCCCGGTATAGCAAGAAAGAGAAAGAAAGAGAGAGGGAGAGAGAGAGAGAGACAAGAAAGGAAGAAAGGAAGAAAGGAAGACAGGAAGGAAGAAAGAAAGGAAGAAAGGAAGAAAGGAAGGAAGAAAGAAAGAAAGGAAGAAAGGAAGAAAGGAAGGAAGGAAGGAAGGAAGGAAGGAAGAAAGGGAAGAAATTCATTGTCTATCTGTCCTTGGGATACAAATATTTAGGAAAATCATTGAAACAAGTAAATATATGTACTAAATTGTGACCTAATTTGACCTGCAACCATGTTTTAAAGTGATATAACTATTCCATGTACTACAAACTAGGCAGACAGGAAAGAGCAGAAATGTAGATTCCTCACAGCAAGTGTTCAAAACAAGAACTCCAGAAAATATTTCAGCAGCCTGACCGACAAACAAAAAGTACACACCTGCTCCCCGTGCGTAGTATTACGAAAAGAGCTGTTACCTTAGTAGCTAACCCATTTCTCGGAAACTAAGAGCATGTCATACTTTTACTTTCAATCTCACTTGTGTCCAAAGAAAAACAATTTCAAGCTGTCCTGAATTGACACCAGAAATCCTTTAGTAATGAATCAAAGTGGAGATGTTCTCATTTCCTGACGAACCATCCAGACTTCAAACTTAGGGAGAGTGGTAAGTGTGCAACAGCAGAAACTTTGGCTTACTTTAGCAAAATGTACAGCCATAAAGGAACCAAATGTGAACTTCTTTTAACTCACTGCCTCATCATTTCAGGAAACCCCAAACCAGCAAGCAGTCAGGGTATTATGGCCCAACAAACTGCTATAAAAAACATCAACCATATTTGAACTGCGTTTAGCGGTCCTGAAAATGCAGATAATAGCACCTATATCATAAGCACATACAGAAGAAAATTTCATGAATTAAAACACTTGTAAAAAATTTAAGGTATCACTTTCCATAGAGTAGACAACACAGACATTTTACTTTTTATTACCACACTCTCTCTAGTTTCCTTGCCTCGTGGTGGTCAGCACACTGAGATATAAATGTGGCAAAAATAATTGAATAAGAACCAAAATGTATCTATTAAAGCATATCATTTCTGCTCTGTCAATTGAGCTGCAGTTTAAAGCATGACTCTACCTTTGGGGAAGGATGTGGAAAACTTAATAAACACTTGCAGAAGTGGAAGGGACTCACCGCCAATGTTTCTAGAAGCAAAAGTCATAACATGCTTCAAAAAGCTTTCAAAGAAAACTTTTTTAACCAAGATAGTCACTTTCACAGTGTTGAGTCATTCAATCAACAAATACTTATTGAACCCTTATTACGGCCCAGGCACTGTTTTCGAAGTATGAGGAATTCAGTGTTCAAAAAGAGAGAAAAGAGGCTGGGATTTAGCTCAGTGATTAGAGTACCAATCACAAGGCCCTGAATTCCATTCCCAGCACCAAAAAAAAAAAAAAAAAAAAAAAAAAAAAAAAAAAAAAAAAAAAAAAAAAAAAAAAAAAAAAAAAAAAAAAAAGAAAGAAAGAAAAAGAAAAAGAAAAGAGAGACAAAATTCTCTACATGCATGGAGATAAATTCCAGCGAGCAAAAAAAATGTGTTAAACGGATAGAATATCAAATGACCACCACAACTTCTACTTTCAGTTTCACATTCCTCTAAATCCATCATAAAGTTTGCTCACTACTCATCCACTTGGGAAAACCCAGAAGCGGAACAAGAAGGGTGAAATAAAAGTCCAACCGCACAGCCAGAGGCGGAGAAGAGAGCAGCCCAACCACCTGCGTCGTCCAGGGGAAGAGCAGGTAAGACGCGGACTTCCTGCGGCAGCGCGTCCAGCTCTGCAGGAGCTCGGCTCCGGGACTCGCAGATTCTAAGCCTGATGCAGGGTTGGGACGGGGCTTAGAAGGGCCGGATACTTTTCTTAAAAACTATCAGGACTGTGAAGGGCTGAGGCTGAGCCTTAGATGGGACAGGGGGGTCAGAGGAAATCCAGATTTTATCACGGCAGTAGGTCGCCTAGTGTCACTGCTGGGCTTGTGTTGAGTGCGCTCGCGGACAGGGGAATGAATGGAGCTTCTTTCTGTTTGTGGGCTTTGTGTTGACTGGGAACACAGATTACTGTAGTCCCCGACCGGCTCTCTCAGAGTTGCTCCTGCTGCAGCTATGGAGATAATAAGGCGGCCAGTCGGCTGGCTGTTTGCAGGAGAAGAAAAGCACATAAGTGAGATGCCATAGAGCAGCCACTATCACTGTTAAAGGCAAAGAAAGAAAAGTAGAATGAAAGGAAGATCACAACAGCAACCAACTTCCTAGTCATGCATCTGAATTTCATTTCAAGCTGGATGTCTTCCTTCAGCAATGGTGCAGACTCAGCGAGTTCTTGGAACCCACTCACTCCTCCCACCCCGCCAGCATTCCGCCCCAGCACTGTACTAAAGGGCTTCCCCTAGAGTAACCTGCCTTAGTGCAGCACTACTGTGTAGCTCACGTAGCTCCAACGACAGACACTGCTCTTGCTTGTGCCCCTCCAAGTCCTTGCAAAGGTCCCTACTTATGTGCACCCTTGGTCAGGGATTTTCAGAAAATTTGCACAAGTAACTTGCGTTTGTTTCTCTTCCGGAAGGCACCGTGAGGAATTCTGTGGCTCCTTATTTCAGTGAAATGAGCATAGCTTCTAGGGGTGGGAAGAAGGAACATATTTTACAATCCCTGGAAATTGTCCAAAGGACATACATCAAGCAGTGAACCATTTATTCAGGAAGGGCTTTATTATAAGAATGAACAAATAAATATTTAATTTCTTATATATACCCAGAATGGAAAAGAAATTCTCTAAATCCTATTGTGTATTCCATTTAATGTCTTCATAAATTGTTTTATCTGAATCCAAAAACGAATCTTTCCACAACAAATTAAATGGAATATTTATGTTGAGAGAGCAACTGAATGTTGATTTAAAAAAAAAGTTACACCAACATTTTTTAAGTGAACTACTTTGACAGTATTTTCATAACTGCTTCAAATGATGTGAGTTTTCCCTCATGTGTCTTATTGATGCACACAGCACTTGTTTGTTCATGCTGTGGAATTTTATGAATCCAGTTTCTTAGTTTAGACTTGAAATTCTGATCTTTCCACCTCTGCCCCTGCAGACCACAGCACACGCCAGACATGGCCTCAGAGACCCCCATGCTGGGCCCAGTGTGCCTCATTGAGAACGTGCAACGCCAACTGACGGTGAATCAGGACGCTCTGAAGATCCTCTCTGCCATCAGCCAGCCTGTCGTGGTGGTGGCCATCGTGGGACTCTACCGCACAGGCAAATCCTACCTGATGAACAAGCTGGCTGGGAAGAAAAAGGGTGAGTGCCACCAGCCAAGCTCTGCTGGCTCTCTGTGCTCCCACATGGCCGGCACTCTGCGTGAGGGTCGGGAGGGACCAAGAGAGACAGGGAGGGATAGTGACAGCTAATCTGCCACCCTGGGCTGAGCTTTTATCTTCACTCTGTTCTAGGAGGTGAGAGTCGGCTCACTAGCTCTCCCCACGATGCCTTAGCTTCCCCTTGGAAAGCATAATTGGTCCTTTCTTTGAGGGAAGCAGTAATATGAATTATTTTCATATTAATTTCATATTAATTTCACATGATAATAAACTGTAAGGCTCTTCTTAAGACGTTCATGGAGTAAGAGTTTCCACTGACTTTTGAGGTTTAAAAATGTTTCATTTCTATTACATTTTTTCTGTTGTTTAAAATTTACATAATATACAATGTACTCTTTTAAACATTTTTAGGTGTTCCGTTTGGGGGCCTAAGTAAATTGACATTTTTGGCAATCATCACCTCCATCTCTTTCTAGAACGATCTTCTCTTCCCCAAGAGAAACTCTGTGTCCATTAAACACCAACTCCCCATGCGCCCACCCCCCACCACCAGCCTACACTCTGTCTCTATGAATTTGACCGCCTATGAACATGATACAAGTGGAACTGGACAAAATTTGTCCTTTCACAGCTGATTTTTTTTCACTTAGGGTGATGTCTTCAAGTTTCAACAATGTTACATTTGTCAAAATTTCCTTCCTTTTAAGGCTCAATAACTGTATGAATACTGTATACCAATTTGTTTATCCATTCATTTATAGAGAGATGGGTGGCCTTCTTCTACCTTTTTGCTGTTAGGAATAATGCTGATATGCACACGGGTGTAAAAATATCGGTTCAAGTCTATGCTTTAAATTTTTCTGGGTTTATACCCAAGGGTGGTATTGCTGGTTCATATAATAATTCCTTTTAATTTTTTTTTTAGTAATCATCATAACATTTTTCACATTGCCTGCACCAATTTATGTTCCTACTAGACATGCACAAGTGTACTAATTTCTCCACTGCTGCAATTATTTACTATTTTCTGTTTGGTTTTGTTCATTTGTTCTGATAGTGTCTATTCAGATGGGTGTGAAGTAGTCTCCTGTAATTTCAGTCTACGTTTCCCTGAGTGGCTACTAATGTTAAACATCTTTTTGTGTGCTTATTGGCCATTTGAATATCTTTTTTATATAAATGCCTAGTCAAATATTTTATTCATTTTTTAATCTGGTTGCTTGTGTAGCATTGTAGGAATTTTTTATATATTCTTGACAGCAAACCTTTATCAGATACATGTCTGTCAAATATTTTCTCCAGTTCCATAGTTCCATGTATTGCTTTTCTGTTCTGTGAATGAGAACTTTGATGCACAAATTTTTCAATTTTAATGAAGTCTAAGCTCTCTATAGTTTTCATTTGTTGTGCATGTGTTTTCCTCTTTTTCTTTCCAATGTTAGTTCCTTCTATTTCTTTTTCTTGCCTAATTACATTGGCTAGGACTTTCAGGATGATGTTGAACACAAGCAGCCAGACACCTTTTTCTTGTTTCTGATCCAGAGGAAAAGATTTCACTTTTTTGCCATTGACTGTGATGTTGCCTATGAATTTTCATATATGGCCATTATTGTGCTGAGGTAGTTTACTTCTATTTCAAGTTTCTTGAATGTTTTTGCAGGGGGTAGAAACCTGTAAGGACAGAGCTACATTCCCCACATCCTCAGTCCGTGTGTGTGCATGTGTGTGTGTGTGTGTGTGTGTGTGTGTGTGTGTATGTGCGTGTTGCTACAGATTGAACCTAGAGTCTCAGGCATGCTTGCAAAAGGCTCTACCACTGAGTTCCGTACCTGGCTCTTTTTTAAATTTTATTCTGAGACAGAGTCTTTTGAGTTTGACCAGGATTACCTTAAAGTGATGATCCTCCTGCCTCGGCCATCTCTGCAGCTGGTATTAGAGTCTGGCCCCAATACGCTGACCTGATGAATGTGTTTTTAGTCATGAAACTGCTTAATTTTTTCTTGCATCAAATAACCTAATTTGTATTATTTCTCTCATTGTAAGTAAGATCAATACTAGAGTGATTTTGGTTTTCTCCCCTAACATTTATTACGCTGACTTTTATCTCAGTTTCAGGAATGCCTGCTATTAACACTTCACCCATCTCATCTCACCTGTGCTTTGCAGGCTTCTCTCTGGGCTCCACGGTGCAGGCCCACACCAAGGGGATCTGGATGTGGTGTGTGCCTCATCCCAAGAGGCCAAACCAGACTCTAGTCCTGCTGGACACTGAAGGCCTGGGAGATGTTGAGAAAGTAAGGACCGAGGATTCTATTTTGGATTAGCTCCTCATCTTTGAATTTCCTGTACAATAAGCAGTTTTTACTTACACAAGGAATTGTACTTAAACATAATATACCTTTTCATTCTTTGCTTACATGTCATGAGACTAAGTTGAGCAACCAGACATCAGGAAAATATTTAAAAGACACAATCCTAGCAGAAAAGCAACATGGTTCAGTCCATGCTGTTCTAAGCACAGTGGTGCCTCAGTTTACAAACTTAATTTGTTCGATGATTTTAGGGAAAATGGCTGCACTTGCATTTGTGTGGAGAAGAAGGCCATGGTTGTATTCATCATCCGTTGTGGAGTTTGAGAATGGAAGCAAAATTTGCTGAACGCTTTTGTTTGTAAACTAAATTGTCTGCAAACAGAAGCATTTGTGAACTGTATTAACTGCAATCTACAAACTAAGCAAGTTACCCTATATGCAGAAAGAGAGCACAAATAAATTCATTGTCAAAAATCTTATCTTACCAGGAACTTTAAGGATTTAGGTGTTGAAGCTTCATGACTTTGTGTTTAAATTAAAACTCTAGTTCTAGCACAGTGGACTTAAACAAATAATTTGACTTCTTTTAGCTCCAGCTTTCTGATCTGTCAAATAGATGTAATAGCTCTACGTATGCCTCAAAGTATTATTTTGAATATTTAGTAAGATAAATAACATTTATGGTGTATAATAATTACTGTAAAAGAGCTACAAGTATTATAAAATTTTATTTGTTATTTGTTTGTTTAAGTAGTACCAGGGATTGAAAAGCTGGGCATTCTAATACCAACTTATGTCACTAGCCCCATATTTACTTACTTATTTTTTTAATTTTCAGGAAGGGTCTCACTAAATTGTAATCTTCCTATCTCAGCCTCCCATGCAGGTGGGATTACAAGCACGCACCACTACACCAGGGTCTGTATCTCTTATAAATAAATTTTGCTATTAAAAAAGAGAAATTTTAAAACTTTACATTTTCTTTAAGACCTAAGAATCATGACTGGTTTTCAGTTATCTGCCAATAATCACAAGAGGGTGAGAGAATCAGTGTAAATCAAATATTAATCAGAAAATATTCAAATTCCAAATCCCATAGACAACATTTTTATTTGGATTTAGGTTCCTATGTAATTACCCTAAAAACTCTAATTAAGGGATGATACTTTTACCACTGCTGATCGGTAAAGTAACACAAGAATAAAACATACTTGTGGGGCTGGGGATTTTAGCTTATGGGGTAAGTGCTTGCCTAGTGAGCACAAGGCCCTGAGTTCGATCCCCAGCACCAGCCTCCCCCCGCAAAAAAAGAGAAAGAAAAAAAGCATACTTGTGGCCCAAACGTATTCTGGCTTGCAGGGTGACAACCAGAACGACGCCTGGCTCTTCGCCCTGGCGGTGCTCCTGAGCAGCACCTTTGTCTACAACAGCATGGGTGTCATCAACCAGCAGGCCATGGACCAGCTGCAGTATCCTTTCTGTCTTTCAAAACAGCACCAAGGTCAGAGGGGAGACCTGTATTAATAAACCAGCAGCCTGACTCTGGATACTGGTCAAGCCAGCTCAGAAAGAGAAATGTAAATCATGAGTGCAGCAAAGATTTATGCTACCTGCTAAAGAAATGAGACTTAAGCTAAAAACAAAAATAAAATGAA
>PVJO010028753.1:0-17697 GCA_004026905.1 Hystrix cristata
GAGTGCTCAACTACGAGGGCGGAGTGCTCACAGTGTGTGGGGTAAGGGCATGAGGTGAGTATATGTCAGGGGTCTTGTGTGAAGGGAGCATGTATTCGTGAGGGCCTGTGGGGGCAGGAAATGAATCGGGTGGGCCATTCTTGGCCCTTTCACCGACCATCTGTGATAAAGCACCCATTCTGATCTCTAGGGCACCTTAATTCCAAATCCAAAGGGCAACAGAATTGAGACCCACGGCAGCTGAAGTCATTAGTGAGTGTCAGGGTCCTTCTCCCATGCCATCCCTCACCCTCTAGCACAGCCAGGAGGTAGATCTTATCTTTGCTGACAGTGCCTAAAGGCAGACTCAGAGGATGCTGGCACTTGTCTGAGGCTCCAGGACTGTGAGCAGCAGAAGGGCTGGAGTGGAGGAGGCTGTGTCTAGTCCCATGCCTCCCGGGCCTCCTCGGCCTCTGAGGCTCACAAGCTGATGATGGACTACACATTCTAACAGCAGGTGGGGGCTGGGAAGCTCCAAGCCTATAGAGGCCACTGCTTCACCTCAGGTCTCTTGGCAGCAGAGCAGCTCCTACACCCTACGCATGCTTTTCAGTTTTGTTCGATTTAATGGTTTTGACGATCACCATGAGGTCCATTTCCCTGGTCCACTAAGAGCCAAGAAGGCCCCAGGGAAGAACATGTGCACATGTGATGCACACGACCCCTGATACCTAGCTGCTTCACACATCCAGGGCGGGCGGTGGCTTGCCTCTCACCAGCTGTTGGGGGAGACTAGCCTGAGTCTGTGTAAAGACACCTGCCTCCTATAATTGCACTAATGCAAGTTATAGGGAAAAGCCGAATGACCCCTTTAACGAATGGAAAAGAGACGAGGGTTGAGGATAATGAGAATATTATACCACAGCTCCTACTGTGCCTGTGTATAATGGGAGTCCTACAGCTTAGACCTCCACGGAGGGCCGTCAGAGTGCCCCCCTCAGAGTTACTCTAAATACAAGCCCCAAAGTGTCATAATGAGAATGCATATTCTAATGCACTGTGATCCCCTTAATGAGGAAAACTGGAAGGGGTGCAGGTGCTTTATTTATAATCCTCTAAATCTAGGTAAACTGCACGGTTAAAATTTCTGTACAAATAATGTCACCAAGAGCGGCTAAACCAAGTCTATTTGGTACAGATAAGACGACCTCTTAACAAGACAGTCAAGATGTAATCAAACGCTAGGCAAAGACTCGGGAAGGGAGGCTATTTTTCACAGAGGATGTGGCCCTTAAACTAGGGATGACTTCTAAAATCACTCTGAATTCACCAGACCTTTAGTAAGACCAACTATAACCCGGCAGTGGGATCATAGGACGATTGTGACCACTGGGTCTCTAGGAGGAATCACAGAAAGCCTGTGCACCCTCATCTCCATGACAGTTTTTTGAACAGTCAAATCTGCTATTGTCTAAATTGAACTTTGGGTGGAAACAATTCTCTGTGTGCAGCATTTGCCTCCTGAGAAGATACCCAGAGATGCTGGTTTTCTGAAGCCAGTCAAAGTGATACAGGGTTTTCCTTTGTTAGTATCAAAGACTTTTACCTCCGAGTAGAACCTGTTTCTTTCTCTCTCTCAAGCATATTTCCTTCTCACTCTAATTGGATTTTGTGAAAGGATCTGTTTCCCCTTCTCTCTCCCAGATGCTCAAGATACAGCACTGTATAAAAAGCCTCTGGCTGGTGTCGTTCTTGTCTTTTTCTGCCACATTAACCCAGTAGGGGGTTTAACAGCCCGAGATTTTGAAAAGCTGTTGTCAAGTCGTGAAAGCCCCCAAACGCAACTTAAGTGGTTATTAGCTAGTGGGAAACGTCCCCTGTATTCTAATACTTCCATTTAAATAACAATAATAAAGAAAATAATAACAATAAGAGCAAACTCCATGCCTTCACAGCCATGATTATACCCTACCACCCACAGTCCAAACAGCGTATGGAGCATGTACGGCCAGGGAAGAGGGCACGGCTCTCGGCTTGGCGGGGACGCTGATTTTGCAGCCGGCCGGCAGGGGTCGCCCAAGTCATCCAGCAGCTAAGCTAGACTGTCCACGACATCGTGGATAATTCCTTTAAACAATCCAAAGCATAGACAAAAGAGCCAAGGGGGTTCCTTGCTCTATTAAAAGCCTGGAAACACATGTATTTGCCAAATGGAAAGGTGCAGAATTAATTGGAAAATAGATGGAATTTGTATTCCTCAGCTCTCTTGGGGGTTTTATAATTAATAAATATTTGTGAAGCCTTTGGTAAGTATGAAGTACCATATAGGTGCTAAACAAAACAAGCTTTTGCAGGCATCAGGATGTACTTAGAGTGCCTTCGTACTATATTGAAAGACGTGAGAATGAAAAATAAGGGCAACAGTAACAGTGCCATACGATAACACTTATAATGTGCGGGGTCTTTCCCTAAATTACTGCTTTCCTCACAATGACCTCATTGTTACTCCCATTTCATAGATTTTTGTTAAAAGCTCCCCAAAGCTACGTGAGCTTGCGCCAGGAGGCCCCACCAGTAAGCAGAAGAACCAGATTCAAACTGGGCTTGGTAGCTAACCCTTTCCAGCCCCCAAACTGGTGTGCGTTCTTTAGGCCAAGGATTCCCTGGAGGAGGTGCTGCCACAGAAACAAAGCCTCACCATTCCCAAGAATAATTAATAAGCTACGAAGTATGTAGGTAATACAAAAAAAATTGATTTGGCTATGGGGCTGCTAAAATAACATCTCGAGTGTTTTTATTTCCTTATGTATATTCAATGCTTTATAAAATTTCTACAGATGTGAAAATTACAGTAAATATGTTCTGCAACCTTAATTGCTAAATGATTACAAAGTAACTAAACAAGAGGTGGCAGGTTGCCCTGTGGCTTTATTCATCTCTTTCTGGAGAGGAGCAAAATCATAAAGTCTTCTCTGACCCAACAGGTTTCTATGGTTACACGAGATGTAAATATATTATATGTCCTGTGCGACGTGAAAGGACCAGCCAGGCGCTGCGTGTAGCAGACCCCCAGAGGGAGAGCACTCGTGTGGATGGCTCTCTGCAGCCGGCTAAATATTTGTTTCTGGGCTTACGACAGAGTGGGAACTCGATAAAAGCTCTCGGTGCGGCGGAGACAGTCTACATAGCTCAGCAAACGCACCAGCATGATGACCACAGAGAAATGCAAGGGATGAAATGGCTTCTGCTTTGTCAGGCTCGAAAACTGGTCCTCAGTGCACCCGAGGAGGTAGAGGCTGTGTCCATCTCCCCTCTGGACACAGGGATGCCCTGTCTTCTCTCATGGGCATCAGTACAGAATCTATGTGGATCCAAATTATTCTGCTAATAGTCTGCATTTTTTTTTAACCTTAAAGAAACATAACTGAGTAGTGGCTGTTGAGAAACCAAATTTAAAAAATAGTTTCCATTCAATATAGGAAAAGGCTGGAGACCTCCGCATCTGACTTACTACAGTATTTGCATTATGAGAAGCAACGAATTGCAGTAACTGCATCATTAGGACTCAGGATGCAATACTGGAAAGCTCAAATTCAAAGAGCGAAGGTAAAAATAGCTTAGATTTCTGCAGTTACTTTATTGCATAAATTGTGAAGCAATGTCCAGTGAAGAAATGCTGCTGGCCATTAAACAGAATCCCTAAAACCTGGAGTTCTGACCTCTTCCTGCTTAACTCTGACTGAACATGTCCCAGGGGCCTGGGACCTGGGCAAGCAGTTACTGGGGCAGCTGCATTCCTCTTTTCCTTTGTAATGATTACTTGAGAAGAAAAGAAAGGACAAGCCAAAAATTCTAAGGAAAGAACCAAAGTCATTCTGGAAATACAGTGTTTATCCAGAGAAAGTGTATACTGGTATCCTTTAGGGCAAAAGGTACAACCTACTGTGGGATGTTTTTGCTTTTAGAGTTTTAAAGACCACATCAAAAATTCTCCTTTGAAATATAAGCATATCTCAGTGTTCGTTAGCCAGCGGAAGGCTTAAATAGACCCTCACATACTCTCTGTGTCCGAGTCAAAGAGCTGATGTGGGTCAGGAAAACAAAATAGGAACCCGATAAGGCAGAAGGGCACGTACGCTGGTAACTGGCCCTGCCAGAGAGCAAATGAGGAGGCTGGCTTCCTGCAGCTGCTCTTCAGGACCCAGCAGTGTGGAAAAGGCAGGAATGGAGAGGGAAAGATAAAAGGAACCAAAGGCAGAGCTGTGGTGATTCCAGGACGGGCCTATGTGTGACGGACTGCTTGCTGAAATGAGGCCTCCTAATGAGTAGCTTGGCTTGATCTGAAGACGTGGAGCTATCAGGCTGAGGCTGTGCCAGAGGTCCCTCTTGGGTTTGGGGTTGTCTCAGTGGGCCACTATGTGTGCCACATGCACAATGCAAAACCAACATTTCCAGACTGAAATGGGGGGTTTCAAAAATGTGTCATTTGGATCTCATTTTAAAGTCGGCACTTGAGCCATGTCTCTGGCCCAGATAAAAAGGATGAGGGGATCAGGAGCAAATCAGGCATGAGATAAGGGTAGTGCAGAGGACAGAACAGAGGGTAAATAGTGACAGCTTCCAACCCACCCATCCACCATCTTGTCCTCTTTCCATAATGTGACAGCCTTACAGCAGTCAGCAGCCCTCTGTGGGCTCCCCGCCAGCACAGATCTGCTGCCATCCTCGATCCCGAGCTCCTGTCACTCTACACCCTTGGAATGTTCTGCCCTCTCTTTAGACAACCCACATCGCTCCCCACCAATAAACACTGCTTATTCTGTACCTCCTCTGCAAAGGCAAGCTCCCTTACGGATCCCAACTGGCTTTGAATATCCAGATTCTTTCATCTAACTTTTAGCATTCCTGGGTTTGAGCACATAAAATCTGAGATCGTTTGCAGCTCTCAAATGTTATTCACAGGTTAGCAGAATAGATGAAAGAGCACCCGCAGTAAAGAGAGGGTTCCTGTCTTTGAGCCCAATGTGTCTCTGTAGTCACATCCCACAGCAGATCTGGGTTGGGCTCTTACCACCGCATCAGGTTGTTTGGATAAGTCTGGCAGTATCCGAGGGGGAGGTATAAGCAATGCTATCTCAATGTGTATATTAGACAGTGCTGAGTGGGAAGCACAGTAAAAAACAGGGAATGTTTATTCTCTTGCTTATTCACTCAGTATTTGCTGAGCCCTTTCCACATAAAGACAAAATAATAACAGACACAGACTCTACCCTCCTGGAATCATCAGTCAAGAACAATACTCCAGAATAGTTACTGAAAGAGATGACATGGATACCCTCAAAAGAACACGTCTGAAGATATGAGACACAGAGGGACTGAGTAGTGTGGATCACCGGGGATAATGGTCCTTGAAGAACAGAAAAAGAATTATGGTACTATGATGGTAGAGAAGGCAAGTTTCTGCAAGGTCTCTGAGAATTCAGATGAGTATAAAGAAAGAAGAGTGAACGTTTGCTGCATGGATAGCATAAGCCAGGGCTGGCGGTTCCTGGATGTGAGCTCATTTTAAGATTACACCCACTATGTGGGTCAAGATGATTATCCTCATTTTACAGATGAGAAAGGAGAGTCCGAAGGACAATCAACAACTTGCCACAAATGACGTAACTAGGGATTTGTGGGGCCCGGATGTGACTCCATGTTTAATAGTTTTCCATGGACTCGCCCCTGCTCCCCTCCTCTCTCCTCGTCATCTTCGCTAGTCCATACCAGGTCCATCTGCCCAGCCACCCATCTGTTGCTCCTCCTCGTCGTCCCTCGGCCTCACTCACATTTCCTTTGCTCTTTGGCAACTACTCTTATGCACTTCCTGGCTATCATTTTTCCTAAATTTCTCCCCTCAAATCTGTATATAGGTATTTTAATCATGTATATATGATATAGTTCATTTGCTTCCTTATTTTTCCACTACTTTCTGTATGCTGAGGATTCACCTAGCCACACCACTTTGTATATTTTCTCAATATTTTATAATGAAAATATTAAACATAAAGAAAATTTCAAATACTTTTACAGTGAATACCTATATACCCAGTGCCTTAATTCTATCATTAGCACTGTAATAAAATTTATTATTACATATCTATCCAACTATTCCCTCTTTCCACTTATTTATTCATTTTGTATTTGGACGTGATTCAAAATAAATTACATATTTCAACTAAAGTTCCCCTAAATACTTCAGAAGGCATATTATTAGCTGTAGTGCAATATTTGCTCATAGACTTTAATATAAAATATATATGATAAAAATAATTGCACAAAATTAACTGCACAAATCTTAATGTGCATTCATTGAGTTTTGACAAAGGCATGCCCTGGTGTTCATAAACCCTAGCAAGAAATAAAACATTGCTTTCACCCCAGAAAGTTCCTTCATGACCCTTCCTAGTCAATTTTTGTTCTCATCCCACAAGCGATTATTCTGATTTTTTTCCATCGGAGATTAAGCCTATTCTAGGAATTCACGTAGATGAAATTATATAGTATATTCTCTTCTGTGTAAACTTCTTTTTTCAGCATAACATTTCTGAGATTCCTCCAAGTTGTTGTTTGTATTCCATTGTTTTTTATTGCAGAAGACCATTCTACTTTGTGACTACAGTACTGTTTGCCCAGTCATTCGGATGAGACATACTCCAGCTGTTATCTAGTTTGGGGTGCCACAAATAAAGCTGCTAATAACCTTCGTGTAGATGTCTTTTGTGGACGTGCATTTCATTTCTCTTGGGTAAACACTTCAGAGTGAAATCCCTGGCCCATCGTGTAGGTATGTTTCACAGCATAGGAAAGTTAGGATGCTTTCTAGGGTGATTGTATGTTTACAATCATGCCAATGACACAGCAACCTTCCAGTCGTTCTATATCCTCACAGAAATTTGTGCTGTCAGTTTTAAAATTTCATCCTCTCTGCTGGGAATATAGTAGTGTCTTCTCGTGGTTTATATTACATTTCCTTAGCAACAATGATATTAAATATTTTTGATACATACATTGCCATTACAGAACTTTTTAAAGGAAGTGTTGTGGCTTGTGTCTAGATGTCTCCTCAAAGCCTCACGTGGTCACAGGTAGAGCTTTTTCAGAGGTGGCTGAATCTAGAGTGTGTGATGTTGGGATTAAGGGTGTATGATTTACTAAATCAGTCCACCGATTGGCTTGGCACCGTCCTAATCCCAGCAGCCTAGATAGAGTATAAAATAGGGCAGAAAGAAGTTCTCTGCTTGCCTTGCTGGCTTTCGCCTAACATGAACTGCTTCTCCTCTGCAATGTCCGTCTGCCAGGCCACCCTGCCTTGGAGCCAGCCCATCATGGACTGAAGCCTCCACAAACTGTGAGCTAAATAAATCTTTCCTCCTTTAACTTGTGGGTGTTGGGTATTTTGTCTCAGCCATGAGAAAAGTAACTAAAACATAAAGCATCCATTCCAATCTTCCCATATTTTACAATTGGTGTTTTATTATTGAAATGTAGTTCTTTACGTAGTCTATATCCCAGTCCTACGTCAGATGTATGACATGTGGCTTGCTTACTCACTTTTTTTCCATGAGATCTTTTGATGAGCATGTTAAACTATGATGAAGCTTAATTTATTATTTTTTCTTTTACGGTTATTGTTTTCTATGATTCCTAGGTCAGAAAGATATTATCCTGTATTTTCCTCTGAAAATCTTATAGTTTCAGCTATTATGTTTACAATCCCTCTTGATTTTTGTGTTTGGTATGAGGTAAGGGTCCAGGTTCATTTTTTCCACACAGTTGTTCTAGCATCATTTGTTGAAGACTTTCTTTTCTTCTATGAATTTCTTTGGTATCTTGGTCAAAAAAGCAAACAACCCTGTAAGTATGGGTTGATTTCTGGGACTTCTATTCTGCTCCATGGATCTACCCGTCAGTTCTTACAAAGGCTAATCAAAATATACGGTGAATATTTAAACTTTAAAATTTGTTACAATAAAAGACACATTGCCATCAATCTCTCTCACAATATTCCCCCTTGTTTTAAACAAGCTTATCATTCTTGCTACTTTCTGAAGCAGTTCTGGAGTCCTCTTTTGTGAGCGTCTTTATGAGATGGAATAAAAATATGGTGAATGCTACTGCTGAGTGCCAACCAACAGAAAGACAGGATTGCAAAAACATTACGGTGTGTCTTTATCTACCTTATTCAAATAGACCTGGCACTATGTGACTTCTGGTTCTTCACCAAAGTAAAAATGACTATAAAAGGTAACTGTTTTGAATCAATTCAAGACATTGAGGCAGCTATGACAGCACAATTGAAGACACTACAAATGTGGACTTCCAGAACTGCTTTGAAAAGTGACAAGAATGACGGCATAGGCGTGCTTGAAGTGAGGGGTAAGTACTTAGATGGGGTTAATGGCAATGTGTCCTTTACTGTAATAATTTTTAAAATTTAAGCATTTGCTATATTTTTCTATCATACCTCATATGTACCATATTGTCTTAATGACCATTCAACATTGTTTTTCTTTTTCAAGATTTCTTTGGGTATTCTGGGTCAAGAACCAAGTACTCCTTTGTTTTTAAATTAAAGGCCAGATATAAATTTTTCAGGTTTGCAAGCCATATGGTGTCTGCCATAATTACTCGTAACTACTGTTGCTATACCATGAAGTAGCCATGAGCAATATGGGTATGGCTGCACTCCAATAAAAGTTGAGTTACAGAACAGTGCTGGGCCACAGGCCTTGGAGTGTGAGCCTCTGTCTAGGTCCTTTGCATTTCCATGTACATGTTAGAGGCAGCTCATCAGTTTGGGAATTATGACTGATACAGTGCTGAACCCATAAGTTACTTTGGGGACAGATGACATTCTAACAATATGGAGTCTTCCAATACCTTAATATACCAAAGTATAATGACTGGTTTTGAGTGCTAAATCAGCCCTGCATTCTTAGTACTCTATAAGCCTACTGCTCATGGTATATTCAGTGTGCTATAATTTGCTAAATATTATGGCACTTGTGTTCAGAGGAATTTGCTCTATGATTTCATTTTCCCCTTAATGCTGATGTTAAGTTTTGGTATTAGGATTAGGGTTATTTTGGCCTCATAATATAAGTGGGATAACAGTTCTTTCTGAGAGAGTTTGTATAAAATTGTGGGGTTTTCCTTAGATGTTTGACAGAATTCATTAGCAAAACCACTCAGGCTGTAAATGAGTCTGTCGTTGAATGTTTTTTGTTTGTTTTGTAGTACTGGGCATCAAACCGAGGAGAACTTTACCAATGAGCGACATCTCAGCCTCCCTCTTCCTTTCAAAATCCTGAAACAGGGTCTTGCTAAGTTGCCCAGGCTGGCCTCAAACATGCAATCTTCCTGCCTCAGCCTACTGAGTAGCTGCAATTACAGCAGTACACCTCTGTGTCTGGTTGTCAAAAGATTTTTGAGAGTGAATTTAATTTCTTTAATAGATAAAAGGCTATTAATAATATTTTATTTAATCTAGTATTGGTTTTGGTAACACAAAAATTTCCATTTTTCCATTTCACGTTAGTTACAGAATTGATCAGTAGGCAGTTGCTTATAATGCCCTGAAATCTGCAGCAGTAATGCTTCTTCCTACCACTAGAGTTGTGATTCGTGTTCAGCTCTTCTCTTCTTAGCTGACCTCACTGAACTTTAATTATAAACACCACAGAAAGACTTCATTTTATATAATTTTGTAAACTTTTGAAAATAAGGAACAACTAGGCTTTTGTCTTTACACCTTCATTTTTCATTTCTGATGTTCTTTACTCCTTTCTGAAGAATGACTGCCAGCCTTTCTCAGAGAGTATGTCTTCTGATGACGAGTAACCTCCGCTTTCTTTTATCTAAGAACATCTCTATTTTGCCTTCGTTCTTGAAAGATTCCTTTGCTGTTTACAGAAATTCAGAGTCAACAGGATTTTTTCTTTCAACATTTTGAAGGCTTCATTCCGCTGTCTTCTGCCCAGCATCTTTTCTGATGAGAAATCCCCAGTCGCTTGAATCTCTTCCCATTCTATGTAATATGCTGATTTCTCGAACCGCTTCCAGGATTTTGTGTGTGTGTGTGTGTGTGTGTGTGTGTGTGTCTTGTTTACAAGAGTTTGGCTATGACATCCCAAAGCATTTTTTGTCCTTATTTATTCTTCTTGGCTTCTCTGAGCTTTTTAAATGTATGTCTCTCACCAAATTTGGGGATACTTTGGCCATTGTTTCTTCAAAAATTTTTTTCCTGCCTCATAATCTCCTTTCTTCCTGGACTCTAAGGGCATGCACGTTAGATCATCGGATATTCTCCTACGGATCTGTGAGGCTCCATTCTTAATTTTTTTCAATATTTTTCCTCTGTTAAGATCCAACACCTCCTCTCATCAATCTATCTTCAAGTCTACTTGTTCCTTTAATATTTCCATTATGTTGTTAAGCCCATCCAGTGAATTTTTAATTTTAGATATTGTATTTTTCAGTTTAAGGGATTTCCATGGTATCAATCGTAGAAGTTTGTTGTTCTCTGATGAACTGTCATATTTTTACTTCTTGTGAGCATGGTTCACTGAGCACAGTTATAACTGCTTTGAAATCTTTGTCTGACAGTTTCATCATCTGAATCATCTCTTTCTCTTACAAACAAGTCACATTTTCCTGGTTCTTTGCACGTCAAATAATTTTGCAAAGTATCCTGGGCATTGTGAATGTTGTAATGTGGATTCTGTTATATTCCTCTAAAATATACTGATTCTGTTTTTTTTCAAAGCAGGCGGTTAACTTGATTGGACTCAAATGGGAGATTTGATTTCTGGAGTGACAGCTCAAATCTCAATGTAGTTCTTAAATCTTTAGCTAAAATCTGTCCCATGTGTTTGCGATTTAGGGGTCAGCCAAAGATTCAGGCTGAGTCTATACAAAAACTTTGGCTTTCCATTCTCTAGTTCTTTCCATTCCAGGACATACATACCCCCTTCATTTTCTAGAAGCTGTGGTTTCCCTGTACACTGTCATCTGATTCTTCAGACCAGAAAGGCTGTGGTTTCCTACTGGAGCATTAAATGATAAATATGGCTACTGGTCATGTTCTGATTTTAGGCTACAAGCCATAAAAGTGGGAAACATACCCTGCCATTCCCTTCTTCTATATATTGATATCCCTCCAAAATCAGTTTGCTTTTGTTCATTTTTGAGCACTATTAGGTAGTTGGTACTTTCCCCCAGTGTTTTTAGTTGTTATTTATGTGAGGATTGTCCTGGAAGGAGCTTATGTCACCACATTTAAAAAGGAACCACTGTAATACCCATTGCTCCATAATATGCCATGGTGTGTATCTACCACATTTTACCTATCCACTGTATCACTGACGGCACACAGCTCAGGATGATGCCAACTCTGCGCCCACACAAACAGCACAGTTCAGCATGCTTTGGGGCACGTGCCCCTGTGGTAGGAAGGCATCTGGATGAAGATTTCATCCCAAGAAAAGGCCAAAAGTCGGGCGTGTGAACCTGGTATGTGAACAGGCAGTAACAAAAGGAGCACGGACTGGGGTAAGCGTGGACACACTTGGTGGAGTGGTGGGGAGTTGTGTTATACCTACGGAGTGTTTGTTGTCTGCAAAGAGACTGGGGTCCAGGAATCCGGTTTACAGTCCTCCTTTAGCCCAGATTTGATGGAACAAGAAGCAGGAGAAGCATTGTTGGTGGGGATGGAGATGGAAAAACTGACATGTGCTTACTGATTTTTCTCTGGATGCAGGAGGAGCAAAGAATGGATGGCCATTTCAAATTTAGTTTGCAAGGCTGCTCCTCAGGAGACTGAAGTGGAGGACGAGTCGAAGGAATGTCCTCAAACTCCATGCCTGTGGGTTTGGTGTCCTGGGAGGCTGGTGGTATCGCTGACACACAAATCCAACGGAAAGGGATGACTTCAGGCTTGGGCAGACTTTCTAAATAGCCTCCTGGGCCTCTCTTGCTTCAGACCTTTCTGATTTTTGTTTCTGAGTGTGGTTTTATGATCATGCTATTTATGCTCAGATAATTATTTGTCTTACTTCTGCGCCCTCAACTTGATGGCAGTGTCCTAAAAGCAGGAAGTGAATTTTAGCTTTTAAAATAATGTTCTGTGGTATTTTTTAGAGTTTAACTCTTGGGTTTTTATGATATTTTAATAGCTGCTAATAATTAAAACTGACATATATTTGCTAGATCTTCAAATAAACAAAATATCTAGTGTGGAGATAATAACTGTATCTGCAACTGTGATCTGAGGAGGCAGGGCTGCTTGGCAGAAATGGACACAGAGCTGGATATAATTCCACTTCTCTCACTTCCATGCTGTGTAGCCATGGTAGTTTACCTCATCTCCGTGCCTCAGCTCCCTCAACGGTGATGGGTTAATGCCATCTATTTTAAAAGGTTACTGTGACATTAAATAGCATATGTAAAGTACCTTGCACAATGTCTAGATTATCTTTACTAACTCTTTACAGTATTGCCTCCCAAACTTTATTGAAGGTGGGAGGCAAAGTATTTCTAAGACCAGAACAGACTCCACTCACAATTTAAAATATACAGCAATGAAGAATCCCCCACACTAGACAAAAGAATGGGAACAGGAGGATACCTCAAGCGTAATTCTGCCACTCTCAACTATTCTCTGCCTCTTATCTAGCTGCTAGAGTGAAACGTGGGTAAAATGAGATAGGGAATATAAATATTTTACTACTACAAAATACAACATACACTATTATTAAATAGGCCAAACGCACCCCTCTCCCAAGTAACACCACACTTTCGACGTTATCCTTCGGTTCAGAACTAAAGCTGCAAAGCATTTTTAAGGTCAGACACTATTGCTGCCCTCAAGAAACAAGGAGACACACACCATAAACATGAGTGAGCAAGACTAGCCCCAGAAAGGTAACCAGGAAACGGTAACCCTGGCAACTCCAGGGAGGAGAATCAGGTAGCAAGAAGAGTTGGGAGGGAGACTGTTCACCATTTTCTCTTTTGTTTGAACCTTTGAATTTGGTACCATGTGTAAGACTTATTCTAAACTAAAAGAAAAACTAAATAGGCGCTGCATAGAAATGAGCTATATGAATGCATCATTTTGTTACATTATACATAGGAACATGTGGCTTTCCCCATGGCTTCCAGAAACCAACGATGCCTCTGGCATTCCAGGCTGGCCAACCCCCGTGCACGGTGGCTTGGCAGTCACAGAGAAACCTCATTAGGTCAGCCAGGACAGACCGTTACCACACTAGAGTATTTCCTTTCAGTGATTATGGACACACGTTCTCTTCCCAAAGAGGTATATGTGAGGATAATTATACTTCCCACTAGGATGAGATTCTTCCAAAGAAGGAAGTAAAACCCCACAGATGCCGAACAAAGTACTGGGTCCTCCACCGTGGTTCACAATCTACATTCTTCGCCCTCGATTCTTCCTCTTCCACCAACTGAGTGCATGCTCCGAGGTCACTGAGTGTCTTTAGCCTGAGCAAGCCGACATTCTTTCCAGACTGCCCCGCCATAATAACATTATTCTTCTTCATAAAATAGTCGGGCCAACAAGGGTCAGGCATGCTAACTGTGATCATTTTTCTTTTAAGAAAACACCCTATAAGGCCAAAATAATTTAAGAAAACATGTTTTCTCTGGTTAAACTGAAAGCCTGCAAGCTCCTTTGACAGCCTCACCACTGCAGCACTTAAAGACTTAAAACTAAAACTAAAGTCACAGCTTTGTGTGCCTTTCAGAAAAAGGAAGACATTTCTTCATTTTCTTTTTTACTTATTTTGAGTGACAGCATGACAAAAGTATTCAACTTTAATTCTAAAGTAAAACTGGGTGAGGGGAGAGTTTGAGTCCATCCCAGACTGCAGCACCCACTGATTGGCCCTGGCCAGGCAGGTGGGTGTGAAGAGAAGGGACTGGGGTCTGGACATCCAGGCAGAGCTAAAACCTTGTCTTCCCACACCATGACCCTGGACAGGTAATTCCCTGCAAACACAACCAAAGACATTACTAGGAAATGTACATATTTTGTACTTGATTTCTTCTTATAGCATTTGCTGGACCAAGCCAGAATATTAATTATCTAGTTTTCTCGAGAACTAGAAATTGAGACCTCCCCCTTCATCAACACTGTAGTTCTTGCTTAATGACAGATATGCAACATGATTTTTAACTGGCTACTAGGATTTAAAAATAGGAATATTCTATTTTTTTCCAGCTGAGGTAGAAGTGACAAAAGTTATATGTGGGTATATGTTGTATGTGTTGGACAATTTGATATGTGTGTGGATAGTCTGATATGTGTGTTGGATAATTTGATACATGTATATACTGTGAAATGATTGTCACAATCAAGTTAATCAACATATCCATTACTTCACCAGGTTATTAGACTTGTGTGTGTGTGTGTGTGTGTGTGTGTGTGTGTGTGTGTGTGTGTGTAGTGGTAGAGGTGGTAAAGATAGTTAAGCTCTACTCTTTTAGCAAATATGAAGTATAAAATACAGTATAATTACCTGTAGTCACCATGCTGTACATTAGTTCTCTAGACTTATTCATGCTACAAAACTGAAAATTTGTACCCTTTAACCAGTGCCTCCCCATGTCCCCTACTCGCAGGCCCCCAGTAACCACCACTCCAACTCTCTGCCTCTATGAGTTTCACTTTTTTAGACACCACATATAAGTGAGCTCATACAGCAAGATTTAAAAATGGCTCTTTTTCCCCTTAGAATAACAGGCTATGTGCAATATTTAACCTAAAACACCCCAGAGGGAAGAGGACAAAATGACCTTGAGCTCTCACAGGATGATAGGGGGCCATGTGGTCTTTCTTGGCTGTACACAGTCCTACCCTGCTGCAGGGAACATGCCCCTGCTTGGTTGCCCGGTGCCCGGTCCCCTCACATCTCTCTAGCCTCTTTCTCGTACGTTCTGGTTTAAGTTATCCCTGCACCTTATTTTCCAACTGAGCTTTCCTCCTGCATCTCCCTTGGTGTGGCCACCAAGCAGCCCCTGCCACAGTTTGGGCTGCCCCTTCCACCTGGGTTTGGCCTGGCCAAAACCCACTGCATCTCTGGGTGCAGATAAAGCAGCACCTTCTCTAGGAAGCGTGTGTGCCTTTGGGAACCCGATCCCAACCCTCTTCTCTCCTAATGACCGACAATGGCAATTACATGAGACCTTCTTATGCATGGGGATCTATGTGCCTGCTTTTCAGGACCTCCGTTTCTGTACTTACATATTTTTTCCTGTATATGTACAGTACTGCTATTACAAAAACTCAGTAAGATCAAATTGCTAGCTAGTAAGTGGCAGAGTCAGGATTGGGCATATTTGCTTATTGTTTTCTCTCCTATCACACTAAAAGCTCCTTACAGTAGCCAATGTATTGGCTTCATCTCTGCAAGCCTAATCCCAGGAGAGGAAGAGCACATAATCTGCATTTAACAAACATTTGCTGAATGAGTGGATGACTGTCTTAATAATCAGATTGTCTCAGCAGTTAGACTGACTGAAATATTTCCTATACTGAAATACTGAAGATAAGATTTAGAATCGTGGGAGCAGGTAAACGTGGCACCCATCCTATGGGGAACACCCTGTGAAGCTTCCACTTGTATTTCCCAGTGCCACTACTGCTGACACCTACAAGCCCACCGACCCAGGAGCTCCTTGAGGACGGAACTGTGATCCTCTTCCTTGGGGTCCAGCATAGCGCCTGGCACACAGGGGAGATTTAGTAAACGGTTTCCGATTAAGGATAAAAAGATACAAGACTTCAGACTCTTTAGGGACACAAGATTAACTCACTTGGGAAAATACTTTTACAATGGCCCACACTATTTTAACTCCAAATACCTCACGGCTGGTCTTTTAAGGAGGGCTGTACCACACTGACATCTTATTTATCTCCTCTTTGCTACCTGCTTCTTAACCTACTTTGATTTAGGTGGCTTCAGATTTATCCTGGAACCCACATGCCCACACTAGACCAGTTATTCATATACCATGGACTTGAATTTAGCTCATCTGTAAATCTCAGTGTTACAGCAGCAAATAACTCAGGGTGTCATTATCACAGCTCAGATTCTATTTCTATAAATACTGCTGTAAGACCCAGCAACACTCACATGTCTCAAACATGGGAAAACTCTGTCATAATCAGAAACTTCACCTCAGTCTTGGCAGATCTTTCTAACAAGAACATAACCACAGTCAGTGCTGCCGCTTAAGAGAGACAAATAGTCTGGTAGAAAGACTGAGGCCTGCAGCTGGGAGACCCAGGTTCAAGTTCTCGTTCTGTCACCTTTAGCTGTCTTTCAGGTTCAATTTTCCTGTCTTACCAAAAGGGATCCTAAGAGTTGCCCTGCCTGTCTCCTACACTAAGATACCCAGCAGGTTTTACCTACACGATGTCTGTATGACAGGAGCCACTGTCCCTGTTAGAGCAGACAGCTCACCCCATGCTGCATGTCCCTCTTGCCTCTCTCCTCTAGTCCCCAGGGACATGCAGTTTGAACCTCTGAGATCTCTACTGCTCTAAAATTGGTTCTCTTTGGGGCTGGGGATTTAGCTCAGTGGTTAGAGTGCTTGCCTAGCAAGCTTGAGGCCCTGAGTTCGATCCCTGGCACCAAATAAATAAGATAAAATTGCTTTTCTCTTTCAAGTGAAGTCAAATATGCCACAGATTCAAGTCTGTTTCTGGGCTGAGCAAAAAATCACAAAAGCAATTATTTAGAGGGAGTTCAGGGAATTGTATGTAAGATTAAACAATCACTTTAATGTTTGAATGGAAAATAGGCAAAGTCTCAAGGACTGCTGAATTATTTCTTTCATGATGTGTGTGGCTTGAGATGAACTATATTTTTTTCAAGAAATTACCAGAGTAATGCATTTATTTTTCTGAAAAAATTCTTCAAACTCAAGAACTTTTGTTTCTTAAAGTGAAATCAAATTCACTACAGTGAGTTTTTAAAATTGATGTGTCAGACTGCCCAGTCACTATTTCTCTGCCTTTTCATCTTGTATATTTTTTCTACATTTTTCTTCCTTCTACTGTACTCCTGAGGTCAGTGAAATGAGAGGTTCCTCAGTACTTGGAAACCAAAAGGAAATTTTCAGAAGAGGAGAAGACAAGTCAACCAAAATGTCCAAAAGGACAGAAAAATCTAGCAAGGCAGTAATGAGTCATTTTCTTTCAGTTTCTTTCTCACCCTCAAACAAAATCATCTGAATGAACACACAATTTCAGAGTCCCAGGAGGCCGGTTGGCACTCTGATTTTGAGAACCCTTTCTTTCTTTTTTTTGGTGCTGGGGATTGAACTCTGGGCCTTGTGCTTACAAGGCAAGCACTCTAACCACTGAGCTAAATCCCCAGCCCCTGAGAACCCTTTCTAAAGCTCACATTCCAGTTCCATTATTTATGCAGATGTGAGTCCTTGGGACAATTCTTCCCCTCCCCTCCCCTCCTCTCCCCTCCCCTTCCCCCCTTCTCCTCCTCTTCTTCCCCTCTCTCTCTCTCTCTCTCTCTCTCTCTTTTTCTTCCTTTTTTTTGAGACAGGATCTCACTATGCAATTCAGGCTGGATTTTAACTTGTGGCAATTCTCCTGTTTCAGCCTCCTGAGTCCTGGGATTACAGGTGTGT
>PVJO010028754.1:0-17689 GCA_004026905.1 Hystrix cristata
ATAGATTCTTCACATCTTCTGTCAGATTTATCTCTATGTACTTCATATTTTGAAGCTATTGTAAATTGTGTTTTCAAAACTATTTCTTACTGTTCATTGCTAGTATATAGAAGTACAATTAAATTTGGATATTGGTACAATATCCTTCTATTTTACTAAATCCACTTAATTCTTGTACCATTTTTCTAGAGTGCATTGAATTTTCTGCATAGATAATTATAGTGTCTGTGAGTAAAGGGTGTTATTTCATCTCTTCTAACACGGAAAACTCCTATTTCACTTTTCTACTTGATTATATTCTAGAACTTCCAGTACAATGTTGAACAGATGTGATAAAACTAGATATCATTTTCTTGTTCCTCATCTTGGAAGGAAAAGTATGCACTTTTACGATTAAGTATAACTTTATCTGTAGATTTTTTATATATGTCCTTTACAAGATTGTGGCAGCTCAAATCTTTTCCTAGTTTATTGAGTTTTCATTAGAAATGAGTGTTGGGTTTCACCAATCAAACTTAAGTGATAGTTACTTTTCTCTTGTTGCTGAGACAAAATACCTGATACCCAAAGTTAGGGGAAAAAAGGTTTATTTAGCTCACAGTTTGTAGAGATTTCAGTCCACAATCAGCTGGGTCCAAGGCAGGGTGGTCTGGCAGACAGGAAGAAGGCAGCAAGGCAGGCAAGAGGGTAATCAAGGGGGCAAGCAAAGGGATAGACAAGCCCCTTCCTGTCCCTTTTCTGTCCCTTCTGTTTTATCCAGGTTATCTGCCTTTAGGGTGGGTAGCACTCCCACCCTTAATCCCAGCACCCTTAATCCTAGTGTCACATCCTTGATCCCAGCAGAACTATGCCAAACCAGCCAGTGGACTAATTTAGTAATCACACACTCTAGATCCAGCCACCTCTGAAAACACCCCACCTATGACCACATGAGGCTTTGGGGGGACATCTAGACACAAACAATAACAGACAAGAATATACAGTTAATAAAATTGACAAAGAGATTTAAAAAAAAGACAGTTATGAGGATCAGGACATTCCTAAATGGAAGGCACAAAAGTGAAAGAAAGATTAGAATAATGGTGAAGAGTAAGGTAATTGGTACTTGCAATAGAACCTACACAGAGGTCAGTGGAGGCTTTGTTTTGATGAATTCCTTGTGCCATATTATTGTTTTATTAAAATGAGGGGTAATCAATCGACTTGATTCTATGAATGATCAACAGTTTTTTTTTAACATAACAAAACTCTTTGTATGACAAACATACAAGAGCGTCAATGTCAAAGTGGTTTATGAATGTTGTCATTTTAAAAGAATTTAAGATTAATCACACGCAATAAAAGTTGAAGTGTTGTGACAAGCCTGCGGATCATAGATAAAAGAAACTTTATCGAGGTTTTCTGAAATTTGTTGACGCAGTAGTCCCCTCTTATCCGAAGTGGATGTGTCCTGGGAGCCCCAGTGGATGCCTGAAACCGTGGACAGTACTGAAATTTATGTACACTAAGTTTTTTCCTATGTCTACATACGCAGGACATGATTTTATTTCTGAATTAGGCAGAGTAAGAAATCATCAACAATAACTAATGATAAAATAGAACAATTATCACTATATAACAAAAAGAATATGAGTGTGGTCTCTTTCCCTCTGTCGTGATATACTCATCCTTGCTGTGATGATGTGAGCCGTCCAAGGGCTACATGTGAGCCAAAAGGAGGTCATGACATAGGTGTTGTGTTATAATGTTGGGCTACAGAGTCAGACTTATCTGAACTCGAGTGCTGCAATACTGTGACCGTCCACCTGATAAGTGAGATGGATGCTGAGTGGCGTATGCAGCATGGACATGCTGGACAGAGGAGTGACTCATGTCCCAGGTGGGACATACCCAGATGGTGAGAGACTTCAGCACGCTCCTCAGAAGAGTGTAATTTAAAACGTATGAATCACTTATTTCTTCAATTTTCCATGTAATGTTTTCTGACTGTGGTTGGCATGGGTAACTGATACTGTGGGAAGCAAAACTAAGGGTAGGAGAAACTGCTATAATCCTGAAAATTTATATAACATTCCTTATAACAAGTGGTGGAGACGAAACTTTTCCAAAACTATCTGTAATGAAAACTAGTGTCAGGGGTTCATGCTGGGAAAGGAAGGACTCACTCATTTTCTGGTTCTCTCTGTAGAAAGTATGTGAAATTAATGTCACATGAAGAGGTGACCAAAGAGAAGGGAGCCAGAAATGTGGGGAAAAGTTAATAAAAACAGAATTTGGGATTTTATGCTATTTGTTAGCTTTTAGAATTGTATAGTTTATGTTGATTTATTTTCTCATTCTAAATAAATATTCACTCTTGAACCTCTTCTTCTTCCTTGTCCTTCTCCTTCTCTTCCTCTTCTTCCTCTTCTTCTTCTTCTTGTTCTTCTTCTTTCTCCTCCTCCTCCTTCTTCCTCTTGTTCTTCTTCCTCTTCTTCTTTTACTGGTCTGGGAATTGAATCCAGGGCCACATTGAACTACACCCTCAGGAAATTTTTTTTCCTTTTTGAGACAGGGTCTCCCCAAGTTAGTAGGTTCCCCAGGGTAGGCTTGAACTTACAGTCCTCCTGCCTTACCCTCCCAGAGTGCTGGGATTACAGGCATGTATTCGTGTATTCCTTTTCTTTACTGGGACCCCGCAGTATCAGACCACATGAAGTCCAGGCCACAGAAACCCTGAAGTTGCTTTGTTCCCAGCAATAGGAAGTTGTAGTGGTGGCTTCTGTGGCCCTTGAGAGGAGGAACATGGGATGAAAACCTCTCCTAACAAGGCCCAGAGACCAATGGAGTAGGGATTTTTCATATAATGCACTATATAAAATTTATATTTGTTGGAATATTTAGCTGCTCTTTGATCAACAGCATAAGAGCTCCACTACGTGGACTTGCCCTTGCAGATCATAAAGAAAGGATCTTTCCATCTACCCATCTCAAAACCCTGTTTTTGTTTTCTGGTATACTGGGTTGTATCGCCCATGCTGCCCCAATGCATGTCTTTCTGGGGCCTTAGAAATTGTGACTGCTTTGGGGGTGTGCTGCCACAAGCCAAGGGATGCAGGAGGCCACCAGACAAGAGGAACTCCCTCCTGGAGCACTGGGAAGATGGCCTTGTCCCATTTCTAACCTCTAGAACTGTCTGTGAATAGCTTTCTGTTGTTTTCAGCTACTAAGTGTGTGGTATTTGTTATAGCTGACCTCGAAAACTAATATACCTGGTAGCTCATGTACCTTGGGTAAGAGGAGGCAGTGCTAGCAAAAAATCCCTGCTCTCTCATCCCTCTATACTCCATTTTGCTGGAAAATAAAGATTCACCGTGCTTTTATCACACTGTGCTTTTCTTATATACGAACTGTTGTACAGACAATAATGGGGGACAGAAAGCACAATCTGACACAGTCTTGACCTTCTGGAGCTCATGAGCAGGCAGAGAGGTAGGTGTGGATTAAAATATGACTACTTCCCCAGGGCAGAAAAACAGAGTAGGGCTCAAGACCACATTTCCCCCAGGGCTCCCTGTAGGAGCCAGGTAACTGGCTAAGGGGGTGCTCAGTGAGGGACTGAGCTAAAGAAAACCGTAGAAGGGCTTGGTGCAGAGGGGAAGGGGAGGGAAGGCAGGAGGAATTGGACTTTCAACATTTTCCATGAGGACGAAACCCTGAGGATGGGAGAAAATGTCTAAAAATGATTTTGCAGAAAGATTTGTGAGTGAGATACTGTAGAAATTGTCTGGTGGTGTGTTTTTTGACAAAACCAACAGTAAATTTCTCTATTATTATCCAAAGCTTGTAGAGTGAGACTGATGTTCCTTTGATGCTCTTAGAGATGCCTGAGGGGCACGCGGCCTTCGGCTTTATGGTGGAGACGAACACTCGCAAGGGAAGGTGGCCGCGGGCTCAGGGGGAGAGGCACCGCGACAGAGCGGCAGTGAGGGCAGAGGAGACCGAGCTGTGTTCTGTTTGGGAGCTGATCCGGGTTTCCCGGAGCCCTCCTCGAGCTGGTGCAGGCTCCCCTCAAAGAGGCAACTGGTCGCAGAGGAAGCAGCCATATCTCTGGGGGTAACTGTGATGGTGGACGCTAACATTTGTTCCCTCCACCCTTCTTCCCCGCACCACCCACAAGTGGGCAACAGAGCCCACCAGTTTAGAACACGCTCCTAGACGCTTCTCTCTCCTCAAAGTGTTGCAAAAACCCTTTCCCATGTTTCTTTCTGCATTCAGGCGTAACCTCTGCATGCCCCCCGCAGACTCTTCCTCCCATTAACCCTCCCTTCTAACTTTGGATTTCATTTCCATTGGATCGAAACACATCCTTAGTTGCTAATGTGGTATGTTATTTCTGAGGTTTATATTTTATAAAATACACCATAAAATCCAATCCCAGGGCCCGGGTGGTTTAGGGAATGTTTTACATGTTCACTTATTTGGCATCAAGAGGGAGGGGTTGGTCTTGAGAAAAGAAAACAATTCTTTCACATCTTAGTCAAGTCCCGGATGTAGGGTTTGACCACACTGTAAAAGACTCCTGTGCGGTGATGGCCAGTGTCACTAGACCGAGTCATCTCCCTACCCGGATGCTGAGTCAATGGGATTGGGGCTGCTCCCAAACCAGAGACCTTCAGACTACAAATTCAGCCCCCTGGGGAACTGGCGGCAATCACCTGCTTTCCTGAAAACCAAGAGCAAAAGACAGCTGTCCACTGTGTCCCCTCGATGCCAGGCCCCGCCGACACTCTAAACACAGCACGGAGTTGAAAATAAACTCCCAAATGACGTCGGAGTCAGCAAAAAACTGCTTCCTGAGCATCACTCTCAGCCGACAGTCAGTTCTTGATTCTTTTCTTGTCTTCCTCTTCCTTCCCAGGAAACATATCCTCTTCCAGTCACAGCTCGAAGTCCACACAACCAGCATCTTCCACCTCGGTTTGCATTTACTGAACTTGAGTTGCTGTCACAGCACAGGGAGGGGTTTAGAGCTGGCTCTTCTCCTTGAGGGCTCACTTACCCCACGCTCTTGATCTTCCCCATATGTCGAATAGAGGTGGATAGTTCTAGATTTCTCCACATTCTGATGAGGACCAAACTTGGTTTCCTCCCAGAGAGCCAGTGATTCTGCTCATTTACAATGTCCTACCTCTAACTTTAGGGGCCATGGGCAATGTTAGCAGCGCAACATGTTCAAGGATGCTCTGTCTTAACAAGCAATGATTAACCTTATGTGTCAAGGTGACTGAGCTAAGGATTGTCCTGCTAGCTGGCAAGACATAATTTTGGGTGTGTCTGGGTGGGTATTTCTGGGAGAGATAGGAATCGATGGACTAGTAAAGAAGGTCCACTCTCAGCAAAGTTTGGGCATCACCCAATCTTGTTGAGGGATGAAATACATCTAAAAGGAAGCAAAAGGTGGATTTTCTCTCCATTCCCGAGCTGAAATATCCGTCCTCCTAGAGGGCTTCTACCAGCAGCCTCCTGGGCTCCCAGGCCTGTGAATCACCCTTCAACACTCCTGGTGTTCAGATATTTGCACATGGGCTGAGCCGCACCACCAGCTCTCCTGGCTCTCCAGTTTGCAGCAGGCAGCACATGGTGGTACTTCTTGGCCTCCATGATCGTGTGCACCAATTCCTGTAATAAATCTCCTCTTAGGGGTTTGTATGTAGCCTGCTGGTTCTGTTTCTCTGGAGAATCCTGACTGCCGCACTAGAGAATTAAAGGGCCGTTCTAGGTCACTGCATTGAATAGCTCTGGGAAAGCCAGTATTCACAAATGATGCCCCAGATGTTGCAACCTCGTATGTACCAAGGACATGTGAGAATCACTATCTTCGAGTCTCCTAGCTCTTTGGTAAATGAGAACTATTTTTATAATTCTTCAGGGGCATATGGTGCTCTTGATGTACTAGTTGACTAGAGCGGGGAAAGCGTAGTGGCGTCTCCTGTCCTTTCTGACTTAGCTCCTTCAGTGTGGTGTTAGGACACCAGTGCGAGTTCCTGAGAACGTGCTTCCAGCCTATACAAGCTATGATTGAGCAATAGCCTCAATATTTAATTTTAAAAAGTCACAATAAAAGTCACGTCGCCATTAATTACCTTCAAAATACTCCCCTTCACTTCAAACACATTTATCTCATCATTCTTGCTACTTTCCGAGGCTGGTCCGGAAGTCCTCTTTTGTGTCTTTAGTTGCACTGTCATGGCTGTCTCTGTATCTCGAATTGGTAAGAAATGTTTACTTTTCATTATCATTTTGATTTTAGAGAACAGCCAAAGGTCACACGGTGCCAGACCTGGTGACTAAGGTGGATGAAGTCACACTATCAGGTTTTCACTTGAAGGAAATTGCTGAAAACATTTTGAATTGACTCGGGGCATCCAGGCGGCCATGAAAAGAGCCTCATGAAAGAAGACTTCCGGAAATGCTTCGGAGAGTGTGGGATAAGCGTGTCTGAAGAGAGGGGAGTATGCCGAGGGGGGCTAACGGCAATATGTTTTTTACTTTTACTGTAATACATTTAAAAGTATTTAAACATTCTTCATAAATTAGATCACCCCTTATATTGAGAAATTCCAGGATGGATTTAAAAGTTTTCTCTAGGCTTATTATGAAACAAAATTGAAAGAAAATTCCATTTGTCACTTGACTCTTTAAGCCCTAACTCTGTTCTGAACTGCAGTAGGTTCTGAGGCTTAGGATTTGGCATTTAATTAAGGCCAGTGCCTACTAATCCCTCAGATATGTATTTACCTAGTAAGAAGGCAGAGCTCCTTTTGCAGAAAGATTTACAGCACATACCTTAAATATTATTATATGAGTCACGGCTTCCTCAGGGGCACTTCACCAGTGCTTTATTCAAAGGTCTTTAGGTTTGTTCAAATATGGAAATTACCACCGGGACTACAACAATATTAATGGCGTGCTGTCTTCCTCCCATGAAACCCAGAGCAAAGCAAATCAAATAGGCCTTTGATGTGATGCCAGTTTATTGAGGGTCTAAGCTACCCAAGCGGAAGTGCATTTTCCAAAGGCCCCTTCAGGTCAGAAACTGCAGCGCTGCTGCCTATTTTCTGAGGATCGCCTCTACCTCCCAGCTGCAGGTAGCATTTCTCTAATTGACCACAGCCTAACTGGAGGTGCCTCATCTCAGTAAAATCAGTGACCCTGTTTCATGTAGAACTTCTCCCATCAGCCTTCATCGCCATAAAGGAATGTCACTGAAGCACATCTCGGTGACACTGGCACTTTGTTCATCAACATAAGTCAAAAAGGGTGTTCAGATCAACATGGTAATTATCAGTAGGGCCTGAATGGGTCACACATGATAAATCCATCTCAGCATTCTTAGCTCTCGAAGGGTTTGGGTGCGTTCCTTTACCAACACTATGGGAGTTCTGGAATTTTAACTTCATTTGTGTTATTGTAATGTCCATGTTTCCATTAACAATTCACTTGTGCTCAAGTTAGACAATGAGTCCAGAATCACTGGAAAGATCCCCTGTTGGTAACTTCGCCCAGAGTCTCATGTTCTCAGACTGAACCATCCTGAATTCCATCCCTACACTCGCTCCCTGATTTTCAACCTCCTCCCTTGTCTAATTTTTGCAATAGTCTTGTCCCTATTCTCTGAACACACATGGGTTTGACTTAATTCTGAAGATAAGGGTGCAGTAAGGGTAGTTGCCTGGACTTCCGCTTATAGGGCATCCACCTCAGGCAAAGAAGAAAAAGACTATTCTAGCAGTGAAGAAATAGTTTCACCAACCAAGGGAGGAGCTTGTCTTCTGCAGCTGAGGAAGGCTCAGTGTAAGCTATACCCGAAGTTTCCTGTGTGTAGTAGTCACCTTCATAGGGCCAGTGGTTTGCAACAGAACAGATTTAATACAGGGCATTTACAACATTCACCCATAAGCCAAATGCAGGAAGAGTGCCGAATGTCTATGTATGTACTGCAGACTCAAAAGATCCAATCAAGGGGCGGGAGCCCATAGCACCGGGAGCCCGTGTACATCTGTGTCTGCAGATGATGGCTGAAGAAATCTTTACTGGAACCAGGATACGATGCTCGCAGCAGAGATGAAGACCGGCGCTCCCCCGAAGCAGCAACAGCCATCCTCGATGACGCAAGGCCCCGAGCTCCTACTTCAACGCGAACAGCTGAGTTCTCTTTGGGAGAACCAGCCACAACAGAGCTTCTGGGAAACATCCCGCAACTATCTTGTGCTCCTGTTCTCCTTTATGGTGTGTTGGTAATAACCTTCAGGTGGATCCTCTACACCCAGAACTGCACCAACTCAGTACAGCTGGGCGTTCTTGTTCAAGTCGACCATATCAGTCCACCACACCGTGGTTCCGTGCAGTTTCCGGGGAAGCATTCTTTCCAAGCCGGTACCTGAGAGACAGCTGGTGTGCTGAGTCTGGGAATTCATTCTGCCTTTTCCTTTGTCACCCAGACTTCAGGTTGAGTTTGTTTTCTTTTGGCCTCACGTTTGCAGATGTAGACTCTAAGCTATCCTTTGGTGTAACCATGGAAGAGTACAGATTTCTATCCACACCTTGAGTACAGAATGTAGGGATTGGAGTTTGCCCTTTTTCTTCGGGCGACCAATTGTTCTAGACCCTTTTCTCCTTCAACTCCACAGGCATGTCTTATGCTCTTAGCGCTATGGGCTTTCTTACTTTGCCCTTGAACTCTGCAACTGAGTGTGTTCTCAGGCAACAGTTTAATCATCATCATTATTATTGGCTATGCATGCCACGAGAGCCCTGAAAATGAATGGGAATCACCTGGCTTTAGCTCTTTCCTTAGAAAGACAATCCAAATTTCCTGCCTCTCCTCACCTCCCTATCCCGTACCCACCTTTCCCTAAGGTTTTGGCCTGTACCTCACTCCTGGATATTGAGTTGCAAGTAACAAGGCTGACTCTGGTTAACTTTTGCAAGAAAGTAATGTGTTGGAAGAGTATTTGGTAGCTTGCGGAATCAGTGGGAATTCTGGAGAACTGGGTTCAGAACATTGATAGGAACCCAGGGAGGAAGGACAGCACGGGAGAGCTGACGAGGCCAGGGAACAGGCTGGCTGAAATCCCTCAGTGGGCATGGTTGGCATTTCCGCCTTGCTACCTGCTGCTGCCGGGCTCGTTAAAGCCACCACCACTGAGAATCACTTACAAAGCCATTTCAGTGTCTTCAAGTTATTCCTGTGAGATTATAGAGGAGGCGGGACATCTGAATGGTTGTATAGATTTTGGTTGCTCTGGGCTTCCCAAGGGGAGGAGAGGGGATTTCTGCCCTTCAGCTTCTGTGCTTCGGGCTACCGGATCTCACTTAAACCCCACGCGATGGAGAGTTACCACTGGTAGGAAGAGAGATTGACTATTGGGCAGGGGGAAAAAGCCTAACCAAAAATAGTGCCACTGTGATATTTTTCATTAATTCAACAATCATGTATTGAATGTTTATTGTGCTGTATGCTAGGCTGTAGTTTTCAACCACAGGTACTCTCATATTGCATAGAGATATCTTAATAATTTGTACAAACAATGAGATGTTTCTCACCCAGACAGTGAAAAGTTACCCCATCTGAGCAGTTCACTACGACTAACATACTGCTAGTGCGATCCCACCCCTGGGCCTTTGCATCCACTTCTCCCTTCGCTTGGGAGTCTCTGGCAAGAGCACACAGGCCTGCTGGCCTCGTCTTCCCTTACTCGTCTGTTGGATTGAAGCGTTCGTGAAGTTAAGGTGGGAACTGCATTTTTCAGAATCCTTGTTGCTGTATCATTTCAGGCTGTAGCTGGCAAAAAGCAAGCCTGCACTGAATGCGAAAGGCTCTAGTGGCACCTCTGGGGAAGTTGCTCCAGACAGATGTGGCACCGGACAGAAGCCCAAGTGCCGGCCAGCTCTCAGGCTGGGCTTGCTCTCTCTTCTGCTCCATCCTTTGCTATGGCCCGGGAGGGGCAGCGGCTACGTGGAAGCACCAGCTTCCCGCAGGCCTTCCCACAGCCGGCCTCACGCTTCCCCTTCTGTGGCTGCGCATCTTTCCCTCCTCAGAGTCGCTGGAAGCCTCAGTGTGTCACCTGAGACGCTGCTTCCACGTGAATAGTGACCCCACCTAAAGGCCGGTGCAGACCTTCGCCCTCCCCAGCCGTCCCGCATCCGCGTAGGGCCTGATGCCTGACGTGAACATCCTTTTCCTGTGGGAGTCATGGAGGCCCTGCTGAGCCCAGACTGGCGGATCTCTGCTCTGAGGGTGCTTCCCTGGGGAGGTATTTTTGAAGGCACCATATAAAAATTACTGTTTTTTTTCCAGTGGCAAATTTCCAATTTTTATTTTTGATTTTTTTTGTTAGTATATGTTTATGAGACATATTAAATACATTCATAGTGAGTGGATTTTTTTTTTTTCAGTAATCTGTCTAGATCCAGCACTCTTTACCCTCTTTACTCTGCCTTACTTTTCTCTGGATCGCTTATCACCATCAGTAATTACGTAACACTTGTCACCAATTCACCAATTTACGTGTGTATTTCTGTATAGTCTCTCCCTGACCAGACTGTGAATTCCAGAAAGGCAGAGACTTCACCTATTAAATTCACTGCTGAAACCTCAATATCTGGCATCTAGTAGGTGCTAAATAAATATTTTGCATGAATGAATGGATCTGTTCCTTTTATCTATCTTCTGTTAAGTAAGGTTTTATTTGGAAAGCTGTTAAGCTGCTAAAAATGTTTAAGATGTCTCTATTGGACTCTGATGGGACAGAGACAAGCAGTATCTATTGGCATATAGTTTTCTTTATAAGTGAAAGTGAATGAATGAATGAGTGGATAAATGAGTGAATAGTCATTTACCTATAAAATCTCATAGTATCTGCAAATATTGGAGAATGAGACATGAAGAAGTGAAGAGAATAGAGACTCACAAGATATATTTTTTTTATTTTTTTTTCACAAGATATATTTTTGATCAAATGTCAAATAGCTAAAGATCAAAATCAATATCCACTTAAAGTCTTACATTACCATCACAGAACAGAAATTCCTGAGGGACAAGAGTAAAATTTAAATATTTCAAAAATTAATAGTGGCACCAGTTTAATATTAAGTTTGACAGTAAATATAGAAACCCTAATATTTCAGCACTGATAACTGTTCTATTATTGTTTAAATTCCTAGAAAAATTTTAGGTTCAAAGTATGATATGTTTTCCTAAAGATATCTAGTTTAAGGACGCTCAATAGAGTCGTGGGTGAATAATGACATCTGGGTTGATGACAGCTGCATATCTGACTGTAACCCGTAAGACTGTGCTGCCCAGTGACATTGTGGCTGTCATAGTTTGTGGAAGGACACTAAAATATTTACACAATGATGAATCACCCAATGGTGCATTTTCTCGAAGCATGACCAATGCATGACTGTGCTCAACTAAAACATCAATTGATTTCCTTTGTCACTCCTTGAGAATTTGAAAAATACCGTCAGCTTTTACAATAAACATTGACTATTACAGTATTCACTCCTTCTGTAGTAAATACACATTATATTGAACAATTGATTGATTATCAGCTATAAAGCATGGCAGTTTTCAAAAATCAAGTTACACTAAGAATAGTTGCCTATATTTGAAAATAAATATTAAAATTGATTTTAGAAACTGGGCTTGTTTAAATTCCTGATGCTAACAGATAAGCTGTTGACCTGTGCTGTTAGGCAATTACTTGTCACTTACGAATTCAAGGTTTCTGGAAATGATGTAAATGAAGTCAAAACCCAAAGTTAAGCCAAAATTGAGAGTAAGAGTCTAATTCTAAGCCTTGGTGTATTCCTATACTTTGTGTTTTCATGGAATTTGGTGAATTTTTTTTTTTTTTTTTTTTTTTTTTTACAAACCTTTATCTCCTCAAACTCCTGTTGGGAGAGGGTGTAGGCAGGGTACCTTCCATTGAACCCATTTCATGAGTGAGAAGACTGAGGCTGTGAGACACGAAGGGAGGTGGCTATATGGTAGAAAGTGGGTTCTCTGTTCAGTGCTCCCTCACAATCTTAGTGAGGGTTCTCTGAAAGCACAACCCAGACCAGAGATTTGTGCGAGGCTGTGTGCAGGTCATTTACATGGGAGGGACGTCGTCTGAGGGACGGAAATGAGGGACTGGGCAGTAAAGTGGAAGCAGGAGACACGGTGCGAGGGTGCGCTGTTGAGCTGGCTGCTGCGTTTGTTGATGCCTGGTGCTTGACGAGACGAGACCTTCCAAGGTGCCTTGTGGATTGAGTCTCAGAACTTTGCAGGGGATGAAAGGGGGGCAGCATCTAAATACCACTTCACGGCGGCTCCGAAGCGTGATCTCCGTCTCGTCTCATGCGAGAGTCTGGTGACTTTCAATGACAAGGCGACACGGGCGCTCCTGAGACAGGAAGTGAGGAATATGGAGCCAGAGTCCCCGGGTCAGATCTCAGCATTGACCCCATGCAAGCTTGGGCAAATCATTTACTTTCTCTGTGCCTCTATTTCTCTACCTGGAAAATGGGGCGAGATTGACAGTCACTGCTCTAGGGCTTGTCTGACTTAACACCCGTCAAACGCTTAGAGCAACGCCGGCATGCGGGAGCTGCTCAGTGCAGTTTGATGCCACTGCTGGGACACCCGCGTGCTTCTTGCTGCTCAGGGCTGGGAGCCTGCACGCAACGGTGAGCGCAGTTAGGGATTTAGAGCTAGCACTTTGCAGTTTACATTATTTAGTAATTTGGCGTGGCTGGAGAAACACAGGTTTAGACTCCAGATTCACACTTGTGTCCTGGTTCTCCCTTACCTGCTTCGGGAAGGCTGTCACACACAACACAGGAAGAATATGTCTACTGTATAATACTTTGTGAGAATTAATGAATTAATGTTCTTCTGCCCTAATATCGTGTGGGACTCTCAGTGGGCCATCAAGAAATAGAGAATTTTGAACTGGATCATAGTATGAATGTTGTTATTATGTAGAGTTGTAAGGAGTAGAAGAGAGAAAGTCTGCCAATCACCTAGTGTGTGCGTGGTATGCAGTAGGTGCTTAATAAATACTAGTTTATATTTGCTTTCCTTCCTACTGGGCTGCTTGTCTCTTCCCAGGGCTCTGTGCCATTGCTGATGAAGGACAGGTCTATCTACTCTATCTCCACTTCCTGGGCCAACAGCAGAGCGGGGTGTTCTTAGCCCCTCTGTTCCCTGTTCCCGGATGCCTGTCTTTGTCAACTCAGGTGCTGTGCCAAGCGCTCATGGGTACCAACTTCAAGGTACCCAGCCGATCAGGGTCGGGGAGGACCCACTTCAATTCTCATTGTGTCCTCATGTGGGGGAAATGAGGCGAGGCAGCTCTCAGGGCTTTTCTTCTAAGGGCACCAATACCACTCACGAGGGCCGCACCCTTCGGACCTAACACCTGGCGAAGGCCCATCTCAAGCGCTGTCACTCTGGGAGTCAGATTTCACACGTGAGCTCCGGGGGCCTAAACGTTCAGTCCACGGGAGGGTTTCCCCTTGGAAGATTCCACCTGCCTGCTGGGAGCTCCCCTCCGCCCCTTGGGGACCTGCCGCCAGTAGCTGCAGCTGCTCGCGGACACAGGCCCTGTGTGAACTCAGCTGCACTGGTCGCCCTGATGGCTTCCTGGCCATCTCGGGGCCGCTGAGACAGATTCTTCGCCAAGGTGTGAAGTAGCCGCTCTAACTCGGGTTGTTGTTGGCTTTGAGAATAAACTACATTTTCTATACGAAAGCGAGGAACAGTTTCAAGCACCTCTCTTGACTTCCGTCTATGGCTGCATATTGTTTAAAAGTCCCTTCCCATCATTTATCATCTTTATAGACAGATATATTATTTAATGTTGTTAAATCAATACCTGGTATTTGAACACACAGTTCTGTGCTAAGATACCTGGGTCTCTTAAAAAAAAAAAAAGTCTTGCAAATTCACTCACCAATGTAGATCGAGGAGTTAATAGTGATCAGTCAGAGCACAGAGAGTGATACAGATTTTTAATGTTAACTCTGAAAGGCCACCAGTGAGGTCAGTACAAGAAAAATGAGGATTCCAATCACTGACGTGTGGGCCTTAAGAGGAGCAGCTTGCTGTTGTCAGCCTTTCATGTGGCAAATATCTATCGAGCAACTATTCTGAGCCAGGCCCCCTTCTAGGTGGTAAAGATAAAACAGGGAACAAACAAATTCTTGCCCTCGTGGAATTTATAGCCCAGTGGAGACAGAAAACAAAACAAATCAGTGAAATACGTAGTGTGTTCAAAAGAAGCGTAAAGGCAAAAATGAAGTAGGAGGGGGTATGGATTTTGAGGTTGGCCCCCTGTCTTCAATGGTGATGGCCTTGGGGTGGCAGGAGGCTTGGGATTACGGGGCACTCTACTGGATACTGGGGACACGTGGACGAATGAAGTCAAGCCACATGCTAGTTGGTGTGTGACGGAGCTGTGGGCTGACCTCCAATGCGTTCTCTCTTCCTGGGGTAAGAAGATCGTGGCTGGGGCAGATGTGGCTCCTGAGCCAGAGTTAACACTTCCCAGCCCCGTCTTGGCATTAGGTGCGGCCACGAGAGTACGTTCTCTCCAGTGAAGTGTGAGTAGATGTCCCGGGGCTCACACAGTGGGTGTTAGGATGAGGGTACACCTTCTCGGGCTCCTCCTCCCTGCCTTTCCCAGGACTCCAGTGACATGTGGCAGAGCCACCTTGGAAGGCAGGTGCCCAAGACGCCAGATCCACAGTCATCCTCAGTCCATGAATGGCCGCATAAAGGAGAGCTGCCTGCGACCTGGACTACCCACTCTTTCCTCTGCAGTGAGGAGAAGTGTTTCTATTCTGTTACTGCTGTTTATTTTTGGAGGGGTCTGACTGCTACAGTGGTTTAACCCTAACAAATCTGTAGACCACCCTTGTATCTGTGAAACTAAATCAAATTTATGTATTTACATGGCCGGTTGCTATAGTTTAGTCACACGGGGGCAAAAAGATACGGTAGCTGAGAAAACGCATGTTTAGTTCTGTCTGCAGCAGTGGAGTTGGGGTCAAGGTTGGGAAGATAGGACAAAGGAGGTGATTTTAGACTGAGTTTGGGAATGAATGAAAATCTACCCAGGGGAAAAAAAGGGCAAACGATACAGCCCCAGCCTAAACAGAAGCATGGGAGCATAGAAGGGTGGATTTCGTGTCATCTGTCCCTGTACTCGGAAAGCAATGAAAGAAAATGTCATCATCCTAAACTGTTGTAGCTAGTTATTTGACTTCATTTTTCAAATATAGAAAATATGATGTAGTAAAAAATCACTGTATGTTGGGAAGTATAAAACACAGTTTATTGTTTCCAGTGATTTCAAAGATGACATCCAGAAGGTTATGGGAATTTTTTTCCCTGTTCTTCGTCACGGGAGCTCTAGGAGGTAAGTTAAACTGTAAACTGCAATTCAATCAGTTGGGGTCGTTTTTAAAAAGATACCAGCAGTTGGAAGAAGCCAGTTCACATGGTTAAAAGGACCACTCTTTTCAGCATAGATACAAAAGGATAAATAGCCTTTTCCTAATTGCCAGGCAGTATTAGTCTTCATGCATATCGGAGGATGCATTTCCAACATGTCATTCCCTCCTCCTGTGGTTTCCTTTGCGCCTGAGGCTATGGCTCGCTGGACTCTATTATTACACTATATGTACCACGCTGTGCTAGGAGTTCCACAGACTCAGAAGCCAGAGATTGTGTGTTCCTGTATCACAGAGGAGAAAACTGAGGCACAGAGGCTAAGTGCTTATTCAAGGTTATAGGATGGCTGAATTTCACCGAAGGGGTTCATGGCAGTCTGTGTGATTTAAAACTCATTTTACTCATGACATCCTTTCTCTGCTTCTCCTCCTCCTCCACCTCTGTATAGAAAAGTTTGTTAGACAGAAGGCAGGACACACTTAGTGGGGAGTGTGGGTGCTCTTTGAGTGGCAAAGTCCTAATATTTAGTTATTATTTTCAGGGTATGTATTTTAAAAATTTTGTCCCGGGTTTGCAGCCATCGGACTATTATGTTTTGTTTAATCATTATGTTTTCGAAATATGCATCAACAGGAATTCCTTCCCAGTGCTGCCCTCTGGGGCCACAGTGATTTTCCTTGAGCCACGACTCCAATGTAACAGCAGATCTCGAGTGTTTCACAATCCAGAGCAGGTTCCTTCAGCCAAGAATTACCTTACTGGGTCCCAGGACATCTAGATTATGCAAGATTTCAAGAAATCCACATATCAGCATAAATCATCCTTAAATCTCTGGCTAAAGCCAGCTCAGCTCAGTCCTAATTCTTTTTTTTTTTTTTTTTAATTTCTGGGTTGAGAAGTTAAACTTTGATGCTTATTGTTAGGAAATTGGTGGGTTTCTTGTGGGAAGACATGCTTTGATAATCTGTGTTACGTAAGAAGCAGCAATAAGGAAGGCTAACAGAAACTCGGAATCGGCCACGTGTTCGATAGCACGCTTCTGTCCTCTTATTGAATCGTCACCCCCTTGCCTATGAGACAAATACTATTATTTCAATTTTCATAGATGAGAAACTCAAGGCTTAGACTTATCCAAGTCACCCAGTTAGTAAGTCATTTTGAAATTTAAACAGAAGCCAGCCAGATTCTACAATCCAGCATCTTTTCATGACCAGAAACTCGAGTGATTGAAGTGAACTGTTCTGTCTAACCCAGTTTCCCCAGCCTGTGTTTTCATACTCTGTGGTCATAAAATCTATCTTCCGGATTGCTATTGGTATTAAAATGATAGAGTAAAATATTGAAGCGCATTCCACAGAGTAAGGGCAGGTATTGTTCTGTGAAATTTTGTTCTCCTTCTATCGCATCCGTGTATTCAGTCGTGCCAACGAAAGTGTGAGGCGTCTTGCCCTGTGAAACGCGCTCTCTCACCGCCGGCCCTCTGGAGCCCCCGCTCTCCCGTCCTTCCTGCAGTCTGGCCCACAGGCTCTGCCTGCCGCAGTTTGCGTTCTCCGGCCAGCCCTCCTGGCAACCCACAGCCCTGCCCGCGCTCCGTGTGCCACTGCGTGATCACCCTCAACGGCAGCCTGTTTCTACCCGCCACAGCTAAGCTGTCTTTGGTTCTGGCGAGTTACCTATGAAATAAATCTCAAAACTGCCTCTTTCATTTCCTCATGCCCTGTTGTCAGAAGCAAGAATGTGGTCACAGACAGCCTCCCCTCACCTTTTCCTCTCCAACTGCTGCCTGGTTCGTTCCCTGGATTGTCATGTGCCTTCCAGGAAATTGGCCCATTCGCAAGCTGGTCCACTATGTGTTGAGCAGATAGGGATCCTGAGCCCTGCACCCCTGTATCTAGTTTAGAACAGAGGCCTCTACAGAGGTGCCTAAGGCCGTGCTTTGGGGTGTAGGAAGAAAATATCATTTCTCATATTTAGTCTGTTGGTAAAGAATACAAGTGCATGCATACTATTAAGTGAAATAAATCAGACACTTATTAGTACACATCGAATTGTTTCTCTGATATGAGAAACCATAAGTGTAAATAAGGACAAAGGGGTAGAATAGTTATTGTATTTAAAAGAGAGAACTAGATAGGGAAAAGGGGGATAAAGAAGAAGGTTAAAAGAAAAGTAAGATGAAAGGGGGGAAAAATGGTAAAG